>MDKI01080636.1:0-36346 GCA_005239505.1 Nicotiana paniculata | reverse complement strand
GAGGAGGGCTCGTTCTTAAAGACGACGGCACAATTACCTAGAAAATAGGTATAACGCCACATACTATGGAGTTATACCTGTGTCTGACAGATTCAGAAGGTATAACACCATAGTATATGGCGCTATACACTAACGACACAGTTACCGTTAGTGTATAGCGCCATATACTATGACGTTATACATAGATCCGATCTATATTTTTTTCGGACTTATTTTAATTCTATTTGTCCAAATATAGCCTACTTGGGTTCCGGACCCACTAAGTCTCCCTTGTCATCTCTGAGAAATCTTTCAATCCCAGCTTTTCCATTCTTCTTGATGAAGCTACCTACCATCAGTATTCAATTTAAAGTAGCCATCCTTCGATTTATTCCAGTTGACAACAATAGCTTTAGAAATAGGCTGAAGATTTAGAACTATATCACTGTAGTTGTTTCATGGCATTAAGATTTTGCAATTAGGGACAATGATCCAAAGTACTTGTTGCTCCATTCTGAATAAGTTGAACTTCTTTTGTCTACCATATTTGCAAGAACATCTTTCTTTCCAAATTACCCAGCAAATAATAGTGGGGGTAATTTGAAGAATCAACTTGTGAACTGCATTTCGCTCCTTAACCTGCCACAACTTCTTAATAGTATATCTAGCTGCCCTTTGATGATGTATAATTCCTAAGGGAGATCCTATTAGTTTTCAGATATAACTAGTTGTTTCTCTTTCCATGAAAACATGTTGAATAATTTCATTTTTAGGATTAGCACAACAGTTACATCTGCAAACACTATCACATCATCAAAAGGTAGTTCTCTATACCATAATCTCCAAGTAAGAAACGAAATTTTAAAAAGGATAGAAGAATGCCATATGTTACATAGCAGATGCTCCTTTGGTTTACTTTTTCTGATAAGTTGCGTAGTAGTTTTATTGGAGTATCTACCACCTAGCAAAAGATCCCAATAAATCTCTTCTGGTAATGAGTAGTTCCCAATTTCAATCTCCTTTTATGTGCTGAACTATAGAACTTGGTAAAATATCTGGAAGTTTGTTGATGTTCCATTCACCATTCTGGATGAATTCCCAGACAAGAATCTTAGAGCTTTTGTATGTGCCAGGGGCCAAGTTGGCAAGAGAACCATCACAGGTCCAATTGTCCCACCAAAAAAATTGAGTTACCTGCATTAATATGCCAAATCATATGTTGTTCTGCAATCTTTCTAACCTTTGTCAAATGTTTCCATGAGTAAGAGTTTCTAGAAGTCCATTGCTTAGCGACAGGGTGAGCTCTAATGCAATATTTGTGCTTGAGAAAGCTAGCCCACAAAGATGGTGTTGTTTTGAATCTCCACCATCTTTTGATAGCTAGAACCTCACTGATATCTTCCATTTTCCTAATTCCTATACCTCCCTCGTCAATAGGAAAACTTAGGTTCTTCCATGATCTCCAATGTTACCTTTTATGATCACCATCAGTGCCCCAGAAGAAATTAGCAAAGTGTTTCTCAAGGAAATGAAAGGTGGCTTTAGGAGGATTCATAGCAAAGAGATTATATATAGGAAGATATCGGAGGACACTTTTAATAAGAACGAGTCTACCTCCATAAAAAATATCTTACCACGCCAACCATTGAGTCTTTTAATGACTGTGTGAACCAAATAGTCAAAGTAAGCAATTTTCTTTCTTCCTACATAAAGAGGACATCCAAGGTAATTAAAAGGAAACTCCTTGTCCATAAAACCTGTGCAATCTCTCATCCTAAGATAATAATAACATCAGCATATGCAATATGGTTAATAATAGGCCTCCTAAAAGGAGAAGAGGAAGGAGAAAAAGTGCCATTCATATTATTCTGAGACCTAAAAAGGACATCAGCTGCAAGAATAAAGAGAGAGGGGGATATGGGTTGCAAGTCAATCGATTGGAGAACCGGGTACTCAATTAACATTAAGAACTTTTCATACCGGAGGAGTATTCACGAGGGGTACTGCAGAACTTGTGTGAGCCCCATCTAATGGAAAAATCAAATTCAATGAAGATTTGGTTCATCCGACACGTACACGTCATGGGCATCCCGCCTTTCTATGTTCTATAGACTTGTATGTAATTGAGAGTGAAGATATTCTACCCAAAAGTTTGCTTTTAGTTTAAAACGATCAATATGTAGAATCAGAACAAGTAATTGCTGATATTCGCGAAGGAATATCCACTTTGAATTTTAAAGAGAAGGTTCGAAACATATTTATTCTGATTCAGACGGAGAAATGTACTGGAGTACCGATGTCTATCATGCACCCGAATTTACATACGGTAATGTTCATCTATTACCAAAAACAAGCCATTTATGGATATTATTAGGAGGACCGTGCATGTCCAGTCTAGTCTACCTTTCGATCCACAAGGATGGGGATAAAATGAATGCGCATTATCTTTCTGGCAAGCGAAGATATACTTCTAACCTCTCAGTAACCAGTCTGAGGTTATCGACAAAAAAGATTTGTGTAAGCCACTTTGGAAATTAAAGAGTTTTCTGTAACTCTCAAGCTTTTCTTTACCAATGAAAGGCTCAAATATAACTACAAATTGAACCTTGTTAATATTGCATAAGTGTTTCAGCCTTTGAATGGCTTTTTTGGTTCTCACTGCCCTAATATTCCAAGAAATTATGCTAATCATTAGAACTTGTAAGGGAGGTGTTTTGTATATGATTCCTTCTGTTTGAAGGATCATTTCTGTTCTTGTGCTTTGTTATGTATCCTCTGGAGTGACTTCTTCCTTTTGTCACGGGAGAGCAGTTTCTAAAATCCTTGCTATCTTGAATATTTTTTTCAACATTCTCTTTGTCATTCCCTTGGTCGTGGGACTGTTTTTTGTAACAAGTGTTCGTCAGTAGTATCCTTGGATTGACTAGAGATCTCCATAGTAGGGTTTAAACTGGTTGCATTCAAGTCTACTGTTAATTGAATCCCCGGATGTTTGATAATCTCTGAAGGGAGGCTAGAGGAACTTCAACTGTCTGCAATAGGATCCGCTTGATGCACCTGGTTAGCTATATTACTAGTACTTTTGTCTTCTGTACTACCTTTTTCCTAATTAGTAACCATTGCTACTTCATTTGACACTATCATCCGATCTTTTTCAATGATATCTTCCTTAGTCGTTGAGAGTTGTTCTTGTTGTTGAGTAATCCCTGCATCTGAAGATTTTCTTCCATAACTGCGAGAGAGTGTACATTTTGAGTAGAAGCGGAACTCTTGGTCTGCTGTTTTCTGTGACTTTCTTGCGAGATCACTTGTTTGAACACTACTTTGCTCTTCGTTTTTGGCATTCTTTTGACTTCAGTATTCTTCTTCTTCTTTTTTTCTTCAAATTTTTCCTTTAGTGGGATCTACTTTCTGAGCAGTGGTGTTATTTTCTTGGAGTTGATTAGCATTTGTAACCTGGTTCTTGCCATTAACATTTGTGACTTTATTTTCCTTGTCTATGATGGTCTGGTCCTTTCCTCTTGACCCAATTGTTTTAACTTTGGGGTTGATTTTTTGCCTCTTTAATCATCTTTCATACATAATCGGGTGTTTGGACTGTATTTTTGATATACTTTTTGAGTAATGAAATAATCTCTTCCATTGTCTTATCTCTGTTCTCTCAAATGACTGCTCCATCTCCTTCTTCTTCCCCTCTCTTCTTCCTTCATATTTCTGAAACTTTAATCACTACTATATGAATTACATCATGGTTTTGAGCATTCAAGCTAAAATTCATAGCTTGTATATCGATCCTAACCACTATTACCTACCTTTATTCTTTCTCTATTAAAATCAGTATCAGATTTGTTCAAGTCTTGAATTAGCAAGAAAATGGCAATAAATGATAATTCATTGTGTCAAAATCCAGGAACTCAGTTCACTACTGAACATGCACCCCAATCTGACGGGAATGAAGCTAATGGGATTGATTATAATCATTCCCTATTTTTGTCTCCGGTAGATATGAGTGGAATTCAGATTATATCATTTCAATTGATTGAGAATGAAAATTACTCTATTCGGTTTAGATCTATGCGAGTTTCCTTGTTAGAAAGAAATAAGCTTGGTATGATTGATGGCACATGCAAGAGAGAAAGATTTCTAGAAATTATTGTTAGCCTCAAGATTTCACATATTGATTTTGATGATACCAAACCAACATAAGTTTTAATCAAAGAATATTACTTGTGTGAATTTATTTTGACGGGTTAAATGGAGAAAGATTTGATTGGATGATTAATTCAAGTACGTATATAAATCAAAAGGAAAGAATTAAGGGCAAAAAGAGATTTTCATCATGCCAAAGAAGGAAACTTAGGCACCGGAGGAAGAAGATTTCATACAAGGAAGATTCTTACTTACAACAATCAAGCAAAATATTGAAGAGGTCCGTCCAATGCTGATTTTTTACTCAAGAAAGGAGACAGATATATTGAGCAAGTCAAAAGGAAATTATTTCCATAGTTAAAAAAATAATGAATGGTCATTGAGATCTTCATATTGGAGACAAAAGACAAGATCTAAGGTAAAGGAAGATGATCTTGAAATTCTCTTGGGTTACTTAAATAAGAGCTCATATTTTATATATACAAGCCAGAAGAAGATGAAAGAATATTAGTTATCCTGGAACAAAGATTTATTGAGTTACTACAAGAGTTATTATGGAAATAAATTATTTCTCAAGATCTTTTATACAAAAGGAAGCTGGAAATAATTCTTCACAAGGAAAGATGATATTCATGATTTGCTCAAGAATGTGATGGACAAAACAGTGAAGCTTGAGAATTAGAAGAGCATTATTCAAAAGGAAAACATTCATTGGTTGAAAATTGATAATATTGTCCACTACTCTATATAAAGAAGTCTTAGAAATTCTATAAGGTAACAAAGTTGTCCAAAGGGAACTCTTCTACAAGGAAAGAATTAAGTATTTATTTACTAAGGAAAGAGTTGTTATGCAAAAGAAGACAAATTGGTGGAAAGAACCTTAAAATACTGCACATAAGGAAAAGGAGGATTACTGATTGATTTTGGTCATGTAAAAATATTCTATTATGTACAAGAATTATGAGAAGACAACCAAAATGGAAAGTGGCTCTACATTAGAAGATAATATGCTGACTCACACAATTTGTGGAAAGAATATATGAAAGAAGATTCCTCAAACTTCTTTAAAGAAGGAAAAGCTATTTTCGACACAAGGTATGGAAATAATATTCCTGTGAGAATATAGCAGGTACTACAAAGAATTCAAGGAAGATATTGTCCAGATTTCAATGGGACGTATATTTCGTAGAATACAAAGAAACGGTCATAAATTCAAGAACTCTATAAAAAATGAGGTTTTGACAATGAAGAAAGCACTAGCTTCGCAGATAACTTTTCTACTTTTTCTACACCTTAGTCAAGCACTGTATTTTTAAGTATACAAGTGTCATAAAAGATAGAGAGAAAAAAAAAATATTAAGAGGTGATGTCATTGTACGTTTCTTTGGTGAGCGAGCGAAAATCAAAGTATCATTGTTAGTGAGCGAGTGAAAACCAACACTTTATCATTTGTTGGTAAGCGAATGAAAACCAACCCTTGTAAACGTTGGTGGTGAACGCTAGAAACCACAAAAGTTGTACTCAACCCAATTTACAAAGAATTCTAAAAGATAGCACTCTTGCAACCAAAAGGACTGGATTAGGATACCAGATTGATTTCGAACCAGTATAAAAATTCCTGATGTCATTTACTTTATCGCTCTCATATAACATTATGCACCTTTACTATTTCTTATCATTTGCACTAGGTTTAATTGAAGGACTAACGAGTTTGTGCAGACTGTCTCCGCATCGGTCGACTAAGTGTATACCGTAATCGACTAAATTTTAACAGGCGTAAAATTCACCCCCGCTGTATTTTCAATTATGTGGAACCATGGGGAAAGACTGAACGCGATTGTGCTTTCTTGGATCATGAATTCTGTGGCAAAAAGTTTTCTTGGAGGAATCATGTATGCATCTAGTGCCAAGTGGTCTGGGAAGATCTAGCAGAAATTAACAAAGTGGATGGCTCAAGAACTTTCAATCAACATACGGAAATAACTACACTATCACAAGGTACAACTTCAGTTTCTGTGTATTTTTCAAAACTGAAAGATATGTGGGAAGAATTTGAAGCATTGGTGCCAGCACATGGTGTGACTGTCCAAAATCAAGAGTTTTTGTGAGTTACCTGCAGAAATTAAAGTTGTATCAGTTCTTGATGGGATTAAATGATTCATACTCTCAAGCTAGGACTCAGATTCTAATGAGAAGTCCCACTCCTATTGTTAATCAGGCATATGACTTAGTTGTGAGTGACGAGGGACAAAAATCTGTTGCTGCTACCATAGGAATTTTGGGAGCTAATCCAACAGGTCAAATGGGAAGTTTTGAAGCTGCAATGTACTCCAAGACTGGAGGAACTCAAAATCAAAATCAAAGATTTAGAAGGAATTATGACGCTTATTGTGAATTCTGCAAGATGAAAGGACATAGCAAAGAAAACTGCTACAAAATTATTGTACACCCTGCAGATTTCAAGAACAAAAGAATAGGAAATGGTGGGACAACTACAAATGCAGCCTATAATGTCTACCTTCTAACAGAAAATGGTAATTTTGTGTATAGTTCAGCTGCTCAAGATCACCAACAAGTTCCTATGTTTAACTATGAAAATAATACTAATGTGAATGAATAGACTACTGGAAGTGATTCTAACAACTTAACCACTAGGAGTCATATGAGTTAGTTGGGAAATTATGCACTTACAAAGAGTCAATATGAGCAGATTGTTCAAATGCTGAACAAAAATACTATGCCAAATATCACTACCTCAGCAGTTAATGTAGCAGGTATTGACACAACTTTACTAGTTACTAAATTGCATTGGACAATGGATTATATATACATGGGGCTACAAATCATGTTGTTTCTGATATCAGCTTGTTAAAGAAAGAAATAGTTGATGAAACAGGAAATCTAAAGAAAATCCTGTTACCAAATAGTGACATTACATAAGTCACTCATACATGGTCCAATTCAATATTAGAAAGAAACATGATAACAAATATTTTTTATGCTCCTCAATTCAAATACAACCTACTGTCAGTTTCTAAACTAACCAAAGAATTGAAAAGCTCAGCTACATTCTTCCCTGATTTTTATATGTTTCAGGAGCTCTTCACTGGGAAGGTGAAGGAGATTGGTTAGTAATATGGTGGACTCTACCTACTATATACTGATACAAGAAAAAAGGAGAAAATGGAGGCACTAACTGCAAGAAGTTATGAGTCACTTGAAGCTGAAAAATCAGATGTAGTATTGTGGCATAGAAGATGTGGTCATGTATCTACACAAGTTTTAAAGAAGTTGATTCTAGTAGATTTAGAAGCTATCAAGAATTGAATAAATAAGTGCAAAGTTTGTCCTTGTGCCAAGCAACTAGACTGCCCTTACCTGCAAGTAGTATTCAAACTAAAAGTTGTTTTGATCTAATACATGTAGATTTGTGGGGGCCATATAAAATAGCTACTTTGGATGGAAACAGATACTTCTTGACTATTGTAGATGATTTTTCCAAAATGACATGGGTGTTCCTGCTAAAGCAAAAGTCTGATGTGTGTGTATTAATTCAACACTTCTTTAACTATGTCAAAACTCAATTTGAGAAGATAATAAAAATCATCATAACAGATAATGGAACATAGTTTGTAAATTTTGTATGTGAAAATCTATTCAAAACCTTGGGTGTCATACACCAAAGAACCTGTGCATATACCCCTCAGTAAAATGGAGTTGCTAAGAGGAAGCACAAACATATACTGGAAGTTACAAGAGCTATCAGATTTCAAGCTCAAATACCTATTAAGTTCCGGGGATATTGCATATTGGCTGCAGTTTATCTGATAAATAGAATGCCTAGTTATTGAAAATATGTCTCCATTTGAGAAGCTACATAAAAGAAAACCTTCTATACAACACCTTAGAGTGTTAGATTGCCTATGTTTTGCAAAAATTGTTCAGGAGCATGATAAGTTAATGCCTAGAGCAAAGCTATCTGTTCATATGGGCTATTCAGAAGTCCAAAAAAGCTATGTCTTATATGATCTCTCTAATCAATCTTTCTTTGTTAGTAGAGATGTCACTTTTAGAGAAGATATATTTTCATTTTCCAATAAAGAATGTATTCAAAGCATGTGTTTGTGGATAATACATCAAAAAAAGAGTATTATTTGGTAACAATGAAACATCTTTGAAACAAGATCAGAAATTACCACAAGCAATAGTCAGTCGACAGAATTGAAATAGCAGAATCCAATGCAAATCAAGACATAAGAGAAGAAAATTATTTAGACATACCAGCAGATTGCATGTACACTGAACCAAATGAACATATTGTTCATGAAGAGCCTACTCAAATAACTACAGAAGCTCAAAATTAACAGCAACCTAGGCCTTCTCAGACATCTACAGAAACTCTAAAATCAACAGCAACGTGAGCATAGAAAGTCTTGTAGAGGCAAGCATCCTCCTATTTGGATGAAAGATTTTGTATCTTTAAATATTTATCAAAATGCGCCTATGCACTAGATCAATATATAAGTTAACTATCTCCTAAATATCAACCATATGTAGCTGCAACTTCCTCAATTGCTGAACACACCAATTACTCTGAAGCTATCCTGGATCCCAAATGGATATAAGCTATGAATGAAGAGATAAAATCCCTTGAGAAAAATCATACATGGGATATTGTAACACTACCAGAAGGTAAGAAACGTATTGGCTGCAAGTGGATTTACAAAATCAAATATAAAGCTTCTGGTGATGTTGAGAGGTTTAAAGCTAGACTAATAGCTAAAGGAAATAGTAAGTGTTGCAGCTTCAAAGAAATGACATATACACCAAATGGATGTGTATAATGCTTTCCTTCATGGTGACTTATTTGATGAAAACTATATGGAGTTGCCTCAGGGATTTAGAAGCCGGGGGGAGAATAAAGTATGCAGACTCATTAAATCCCTGTATGGGCTTAAACAAGCTCCTAGACAGTGGAATACAAAATTGTGTGAGGTTTCACTGAAAGTCAACTTAAACAAAGTCAATTTGATCATTCACTATTCATTAAGAAGACTGCTGAAGGAATCACTATAATTTTAGTGTATGTAGATGATTTGCAAATCACAGGACAATCTACAACTTATTAAGGAAACAAAACATCATTGCAGAATGCCTTCAAAATGAAAGACCTTGGGGAGTTAAAATATTTCCTAGGTATTGAGTTTGCTAGATCACATAAAGTAATCACTATGCATCAAAGGATATATACCTTAGAGCTAATTTCAGAGGTTGGACTTGCTACATCATAACCAGCAGTAACTCCTATTGACAATAATGTCAAACTAAATTCAAAACAGTATTGATGACCATGTTAGACAAACAGAAGACTCAGAAGACATTGATCCATTGGTTGATCAAACTTCCTATCAGAAATTGATAGGAAAACTCTTGTACCTAACTGTAACTAGACCTGACATAGCTTTTGGAGTTCAAATACTTAGTCAATTTCTTCAACAACCCAAAAAATCACATATGGAAGCTGCCTTGAGAATTGTCAAGTATATTAAGAATTAGCCATGTCAAGGAATCTTACTATCTAGTACTCAGATTAATACAATTATTACATTCTGTGATGCAGACTGGATTGCATGCCCTTTGACCAGAAAAATCTTTCACAGGCTTCTTAATCAAGTTAGGTGACTCGTTGGTATCTTGAAAGTCAAAGAAACAAACTATTGTTTCTCGAAGTTCTACAAAAGTTGAATATAGAAGTTTAGCAACAACAGTAGCTGAGCTAATTTGGCTCTATGGACTATTAAAAGAAGTTGATACTCAAATTAAGTTACCTATTGATATATATATATATATATATATATATATATATATATATATATATATATATATATATATATATATATATATAGTGACAGTAAAGCAATCCTGAAAGGACCATACACATTGAAATCAATTGTCATTTTGTGAGAGAAAGAATTCAACAAGAACTTATTACTACAAAGTACATCTCAACAACTGATCAACCTGCGGATATTCTTACAATGGGACTGATCAGAGTTCAACATGAGTACCTAAAATCCAAGCTAGGTGTGTTCAATATTTTTTCACAACTTAGCTTGAAGGAGAGTATTAAATAATGTAAAGGGTATAACTGTCATTGTACATCGAAGCTGTTAGAGAGCCGTTAATTACTGTTAGAAATTAGTTAAGCTTATTGTTAGGAGTTAGTTAAGAAGCCAAAATACAAGGGAACGTGTATAAATGCAACAATGGACTGTATTTTTGATACACTTTTTGAGTAATAAGATAATGTCTTTCATTGTCTTATCTCGGTTCTCTCAAACGACTGCTCCATCTCCATCTTCCTCCCTTCTCTTCTTCCTTCATCTTTCTGAAACTTTAATCACTACTATGTGAATTACATCACTATCATATCCCCTCCTTGTGGTAACCCAATTCCTTTTTGAGGGGGACAACTTTATAAATTTAATTTTCTGAGTTTTCACTCTTGTGAGAACGAAACCTAATAATTTATTATGTTCGAAAATATCAGTGGTAAATTGTCACGATCCGAAATTCTTACCGTCGTGGCCGTGATGGCGCCTAATATTTCACTTCCTAAGCAAGTCAACATTAGAGAATTATTAAGCCAATTCTTATTCAATTCAATAAATAACAGCAATTAAACTAAAACTAATTAAAACGGGTGCGAAAATATATGACAGCCTCAATGTTTACTACAACCCGAATCTGGAGTCACAATTCACGAACTTCTAAGATTTACTACAAGTAAAAGTCTGAAAGAAATACAACTTTTTTTGAAAGGAAAGAAACAGTAAAGTGCAATGTCTAGAAGGGGACTCCAGGGTCTGCGGACGCCGAAAAATCTACCTTGGGTCTCCTGTCGAATGAATCCAACAGCTAACCTCACGATAAGCTCGGACCGGCACCAAAATATGCACAAGAAGTGTAGAGTGTAGTATGAGTACAACCGATACCATGTACTCGTAAGTACCTAGCCTAACCTCGACAAAGTAGTGACGAGGCTAAGGCGGGTTACTCACACTACAACGTGTACGCAGTATATATAATAAAAGCAGAAAAGAAAATGCAGAATAGAATAAAGTAGTAAATTGCAAGTAATAACTACAACTCCCAAAAACAAGTCAACATCATTAAGAAATTACCAATCCTTAAGTGCGAAAGAGAATACCGTAAAGCTAACACAACTCAGGAAAGCATAAACACATAGGTTGTTGCGGCGCACAACCCTATCCCACCGTACATCTCATATTCCTCCCTTATTTCCTCTTAATAGCATAAACGACAATGAATATATAAAAGTGTTGCGGCGCGCAACCCGATCCTACCCTATCACAATAACACAATCATAGCTCACCCTTATTCCACCAAAAAATCCACCCTTATTATATCGGTTACGGCGTACAACCCGTTCCCACTGTACAATGCCGATTCACCTTTATTCCACCTTAATATATCACCCTTATTCTATCTGTTGTCGTGTGCAAACCGATCTCTCCTTATCATTTTCAAGTACTCAGTACGCACAGTAAATTCACAATTCAAATCACAGAAACCCTTCAAAATTCCTAAACACCAACTTGAAACAAATAGGAACTTGTACACCATGAAAGTTCACATTAGCACTACACAGTGAGACCAATTCGAAATTTACAACAAAAAGGTACAGATAAACCAGCTTAAGCAAATAGTAGGAGATTATGAAACTATGGAAAGAACTAATATCATGAACAAGAGGAAACGATGTCTAACAAGTAGATATTAGGCATGGGAACACAATTAGAGCATGTGACAATTAAAACATGGAAAGAGATAATATGAGAAAAGCGGGAAAACAGATAATTTGGCGGCGCATAAGTACTTGTCACCTCACATATACGCCGCTCATGTGAAATGCACATAGCAAATAGTCCGAGGGCTCCTAATTCCCTCAAATCAAGGTTAGACACAACATTTACCTCGCTCCAAAGGTCACTCAATGCTCAATCACAGCTTTTCCTTTAGAATCCACCTCTGAACCACTCGTATCTATCCACAAATGACTCAATAATATCAATTATTTCTAAAGTAATCAATTACAATGCATAAATTTAGATTTCCTAAACTTTCCCCCAAAAATTCAAAAATCGACCCCGGGCTCGCTTGGTCAAAACCCGAGATTCGGACCAAAATTCATTCACCCGTTCACCCCCGAGCCTGATTATGTAATTTATTTCGAAATCCAACCTCAATTTGAGGTCTATATTCCAATTATACAAAAATCCCTAATTCTACCCAAACCCCCAATTTCCACCATGAAATGTACTGGATAATTTAAAGTAAGTAGGTTAGAATCACTTACCAACAAATTGGGGAAAAAAATCTCTTGGGAAAATCATCTTTAGGTTTTCTAGCTTTTGAAATTTGTAAAGAATGGAAAAAATCCCGTTTTCAAGTCTGTTTTATTCACTAGCGTCAGGCCTTCTTCGCGATCGCGAAAGGCCTGCCGCGTTTCCGAAGAGCATGGCCTAAATGGCCTACGCGTTCGCGAAGGTCTAACCCCCTTAACTCCGTGTTCGCGAGATTGATCTCGCGTTCGCGTAGAGTTACCTCAACTCCCCTTCCCATCCTGCCTATTGCTACGCGTTTGCGTATGACTATTCGCGTTGGAATAGAGCAAACCCCACAATGCCCCGCGTTCGCGACCGTAGACTCGCGTTCGGGTAGGAGAAAAACCCCCAACCCAGTTCCCACTTCGCATTCGCGAGAGTGTCTTCGCGAACGCGAAGAAGGAAACCATAAGGCACCTGAAACTGCAGAAAAAACCAGATTTCTAAGTTTAAAAAAAAACATCTGAAGCCTAACCGAAACTCACCCGAGCCCTCGGGGCTCCAAACCAAACATGCACACAAGTCCTAAAACATCATACGAACTCGTTCGTGCGATCAAAACACCAAAATAACGCCTAGAACTACGAATCGGACACCAAATCAAATAAAATTTTCAAGAAAACTTTAAAACTTCTATTTTCATAACCGAACGTCCGAATCACATCAAATCAACTCCGTTTCTCACCAAATTCAACAAACAAGTCATAAATATTATAGTAGACCTGTGCCGAGCTCTGGAACCAAAATACGGATTCGGTATCAATAAATCCAAATATCAGTCGATCCTTAAAAATCATAAAACATTCAATTTTCAACAAAAATCAATAACTCGAGCTAGACACCTCCGAATTCGATTTCGGGCATACGCCCAGGTCCCAAATTACGATACGGACCCACCGGGATCATCAAAATACAAATTTAGGTCCGTTTGTCCAAAATGTTGACCGAAGTCAACTTAGATGAATTTTTAAGGCAAAATTTCTTATTTTTATCAGTTTTTAACATATAAGCCTTCCGGAAGAACACCCGAACTGTGCACACAAATCGAGGAAGGCTAAAATGAGATTTTTGAGATCTCGAAATACAAAATTAGGTTCTAAAATATAAGATGACCTATCGGGTCATCACATAAATAAACTAAGAAATAGCTTTAGAAATTCTTGTGATTGTAGGAGTACATGAAGGGGTATTGAATTTTCCAGAAAGTCTTTCAAAGTATTGAAAATTTAAGTGGCTGTAAAATTAGGGTAAGGATCACAAAGTCTCACCACAAATTGGTACATATCTAGTCATTGTGTAAGGAAGAACACTAGAACACATTGATGAGACAATCAAATCAAAGTTTGAACAAATTTCTCATCTTCTGAAAGAGAAATTCACATTACTAATATTTCATGTGTTATATGAGCTTTTTCAACTTTTCACAAAGTTGGACACACTCTACTAATTTGTAACGTTTACAAATTTCAAGAATGTAATTTCTTTAATTTTTTATTTAAAAATTTAATAGTGTATTTTCTATCAAATTAATTTTTATTATTTTCATTAAATCTTCTACCGATAAAAATATAATACAAAAATCAAATTAATAGTTTAAACTTTGTCCCCAATTAAATCGTATTACTACATAAACTAATAAGATGCAGATACACTTGTGTTTAAGTTGCGGATGAAATATTATGAATTATAAATGCAAGTTATTTGTGTTTCAATCAACTCAATTTTGGATGACGCGGGATATATGTAGTTATCGAATTTACTGATATATATGTTATATATACAACATTAGAATGAAATGTTACACTATCAGGTCAATAGATACTAGAGCTAAACCTTTATAAATAAAAAAAGTGAATTTCGAATATTGAAAGTAAAAGCAAGTTATCCACTGCAATATGCATTTTGTTATTTAATTTGTCATGAGGAAGCAAACTCTCCTCTTTGATGTGATGCAAACTTAATATGATCAGCGGACCTAAAAGATGAAAACTAACAATGGAAAAAAGAATATTGTAGAACAAAAAAATTGTCAGGACGTAAAAACACATTGCAAAAATTGACTAGCATCATGTTCCTATGACGACATCCAATAAAACATAACTAGCATTATAAAATTCCTCAGCATTGCAGAAGATTTTCATGGTCCTATTCAGGATTCTAATAATTAGCTTCTGGTAAAATCAAATCAACATTTCTAAAAGAAAAATATTGTTTCATGTTTTTTTAATAAATCTTGAGTATTCAATGTAATGACTCGGCTGGTCGTTTCGAGAGTTATAGCCTCATTCCGTCATTTTCTATGTTTTTTTTTGTGTTATACAGTTGTATTATGTCTTACCGGGTTGGTTGGTTCGGGTCCCGAGTAGTTTCGGAGGGAATTGAGACACTTAGTCTCTTAATTGGGAGCTTAAGTTGGAAAAGTCGACCGGATGTTGACTTTTGTGTAAACAACCTCGGATTTAAATTCTGATGGTTCTATTATCTCCGTTAGGTGATTTTGAACTTAGGAACGCATCCAGAATGTGATTTGGAAGTCCATAGTAGAATTAGACTTTGGCAAAAAGTTGGAATTTTGGTGATTTTGGCCGGCAGTGAAAATTTTGATATCGGGGTCGGATTGGATTTCCGAAAGTTGGAGTAGGTTAATGGTGTCATTTTTGACTTGTGTGTAAAATTTGAGGTCAATCGTATGTGGTTTGGTAGGTTTCGGCGTCGTTTTTGGAATTTGGAAGTTTAGAAGTTCTTTAGGCTTGAATCCAGGTGTAATTTGGTATTTTGATGTTGTTTTGAGTGATTCGAAAGTTCGACTAAGTTCATATCGGGTTATAGGACAAGTTGGTGTGTTTGATTGAGGTCCCGAGGGCCTCGGGGTGATTTCGGGAGGTTAACGGCTTGATGGGTGTTGAAGAATTGCAGCTGAAATGTTGCTGCTACTGGTTTAACCGCTCCTGCGGAGTGGGAACCGCAGGTACGATCCCACAGAAGTTAAGGAGGAGCCGCAGACGCGGCTAAGGAGGATCTGGGCAGAAGACGCAGGTGCGATGGCATTCCCGTACATACGATGGTCGCAGAAGCAGATCTAGGATCGCAGGTGCGATGTGATTTCCACACCCGCGAAGATCGCAAATGCGGTCAAGTGATCGGAGGAGCGGAGGCAGAGTTTTAGTGATTTTCCATAGAAGCGGGGCTTTGCCCGCAAATGCGGAAATAGAGTCGTAGGTGCGAGAAGCCTGGCAAGAGTATATAAAAACGGGACTTCGAGATTTTTCCCCATTTTCACATTTTGGAGCTCGGATTTTGGGGATTTTTGAGGAGATTTTTCGAAGGGATTGTTGAGGTGAGTTCCTTTTTCCTATTTATATCCAATTATAATGTCTACCCACTGATTTTACACCTAATTAGTGAGATTTTGAAGTAAAAATCGGGGGTTTAGGGCTTGGGAATTGGAGAGTGGGTTTTGGGGTTTTGGAGGGGCAATTAACGTCGGATTTTGATAAAATTGGTATTGTTAGACTCGTGAGTGAATGGGATTTCAAGGTTTTGTGACTTTTGTCGGGTTTCGAGACGTGGGCCCTTGGAGACGGGTTGAGCCGATTTCGGATTTTTGGTTATAATATAGTAGATTTCTTGTGGAATTGATCCATTTAGCCTATTTTAATATTGTTGTACTGTTTGTGGCTAGATTCGGGATTTTTGGAGACTGAATTGAGAGGCAAAGGCATTGCATAGTAGAGATTTGCTCGATTTGAGGTAAGTAACGCTTTCAAACTTGGTCCTGAGGGTTCAAAACCCCAAATTTACGTGTTATGTGGTTGGTATTGAAGTGATGCACATGCCAAGTGACGGGCGTGCACCGTGAGAATTGTGACCTAGTTTGTTCCATTTCACTGTATAGTGACTCTATCTTGTTGATATTCATGTTTTCACTTTGTGATAAAGTAGTTGGGATGTCGATCATGTTAGATATCATGTTTAGGCTTATTGCCGGTATTGTGGAGACCCAAAGTGGTCGTTTCTTGCTGTCACTTTACTGACTTTATTGATATTTTGTACTCAGTCATATACATGTATCCAATGTCATATACCAGTCTTAGTTGCTATCGATTGCATCATCGTATTACTGTTTCGGGCTAGTTTTTCAAGATATTTTGGGCCCATCAGTGAGACTGGAGAGGTTGATGACTGAGTGAGGCCGAGAGCCGATTATTAATGACAGATATGGAATCAGACTGCACGCCGCAACAACTATATAGATGTTATGATAGCGCTTGGGCTATAGTAGCCCATCCGGAGTCTGTAACACACCCCCAGTGAGCACGATTGATATATTGAGGGATGGATCTTCCCTGGACATGGATCTTGTCTGAAGTACTTGTTACTTGGAGATGGATCTTCTCCACAGGGCTGGACTGGCCCGTTTCCTTGGTACTGGGTGACCTATGGTCAGCATTGTATATATTCCGGGATGGATCTTCCCTGGGTCGTGTAAGCCATATACAGTACCGAGTGGTTGAGATATCGAGAGTGTGAGCATTTGGGGATGGAAACATGGTGCATTACTTACAGTATGTGCATTGGCATGTAGTGACAACAGATTTATATTCATTACACTGTACGGATCTACTTTACTTCCCGGTTTTGAATTGCCTAATTGATTTAAGAGCGTGTCTATGTTTCTGCACAGTTATTTTCATCTTATCTGTACCGGTTGAGTTTGTCACTATCTTCAGTCCAAAGTTTGTACTTGATATTTACTGAGTTGGTGTACTCACATTACTTCTGCACCTTGTGTGCAGATCTAGGCATTTCTGGTCACGGCGACAGCTGCTAATATAGGTATCAGAGATCGAGGACTATCGAGGTAGCTGCATGGCGTTCGCGGGCCTTGATTTACCTTCCTTAGTTTATCTGTATTTTCAATTTATTACTCTGGATAGTGTTGTGGACTATGTTCCAGATTTTAGACGCTCATGTACTTAGTGATCCCCCGATTGTTGGGATAGTTGTATCTTATTTTGGATAATTTTGTTTTCAAAAGGCTTTTTTTCAAATGTTAAATCTTTCCGCTGTTATTCAAGAGGTGTTTTATTGTATTGGGAAATGTTGAATTGAGGCTTGCCTAGTTCCACGGTAGGCGCCATCACGACAGTCGGTTTTGGATCGTGACAAGTTGGTATCAGAGCCTAGGTTACATAGGTCTCACGAGTCATGAGCGGGATTAGTAGAGTCTTGCAGATCGGTATGGAGACGTCTGCACTTATCTTTGAGAGGCTCCAGAACCCTTAGGAAAACTCCACATTCTTGAATTCTCGTCGTGCGAATCTGTTGATTCTGGGAACTAAACATCTGTTGTTTCATTCTCTAACAGATGGTGAGGACTTTTACCACCGGGCAGGAGGGCCAGCCACCAGTACTACCAGCAGGGCCGCGAGAGGTCGAGGTCGCGATAGGGACAGAGTTGTAGCCCGCACAACAGCTGAGGCAGTACCTGCAGATCCACCAGTTGCCCCCAATCAAGACTAGGTCCCAGTTTTGGATTCACCAACAGACCAGCTCAAACACCCTCTGTGCCCATCGTGATTCATAGCCTTCAGGAGGCCTTAGCTCAGATTTTGAATGTGTGCATCGTCCTTGCTCAGGCGGTCTCTGTCTCGACGGCCGCAGCCACTTCTCAGGCCGGAGAAGGCACTCAGACTCCCGCTGCCCGCATACCTGAGCAGGTACTACAGGGACTCCAGACACCGAGGGCACCACCAACCTAGCCGGTTGCAGCTGCTCAGGACTATGTGGTTCCTGCTATGCTTGAGGATGAGCAACGTAGATTGGAAAGGTTTGGGATACTCCAGCCCTATCTTTCACTGGTGCAGAGGGATAGGATGCACAGGGTTTCTTGGACAGTTGTCAAAGGATACTCCGTACAGCAGGTATTTTGGAACCAGTGGGGTATCGTTCACTACTTTTCAGTTCTCTGGGGCTGCATTCAATTGGTGGAAGGCTTACGAGAGGCGTAGGTCGGTCGGCGCAGCACCCTTACTTGGCAGCAGTTCTCTGTTATCTTTTTGAGAGAAATTCATGCCTCAGTCATGTAGAGAGGAGCTGCGCAGACAATTTGAGCAGCTTCGTTAGGATGATATGTCTGTGACGCATTATGAGATACGATTCTTGGTGTTGGTTCTTCATGCTATCTGGTTGGTTCCCACAGATAGGGAGAGGATCATGAGGTTTATAGATGGCCTCACTTATCAGTCGCGATTTCTTATTACCCGAGAGAGAGAGAGAGAGAGTCTAGTGCTACTTTTGATGAGGTTGTTGACATTAATCGGCAGGTTGAGATGGTTCTTGGCTAGGAGCAAGTTGAGAGGAAGTCCAAGAGGCCTCGTGGACAGGGTGAATTTAGCGGTACTCTTTCTAGGGATCAGTTCCAGCACGGTAGAGTCGTTCTTTTAGACATGCTCAGACGGCTCGCCCAGTTCATTGTGGTACGTCAACTGGCCATGGGTCACACAGTTATCAGCAGGGCTAGTCATCATTCGGTGCACTGCCAGCTCAGAGTTCATCTCCTGCCCCATCAGCTCAAGGTTCATCTGTGTTAGGACCTTCTAGCAGTTATTCCGGTGCTCAGAGTTCCCTTCTGTCCCCACCGCTATTTGCAGGGTGAGGTTTCTTTGAGTGTGGAGATTTGGGTCATATTAAGAGGTATTTACCCTCGCCTTTCAGGAGATTCATCTCAATAGAGGATTCAGCCTGCGACTTCAGCACTAGTTTCTTCACCACCTGCCCAGCCAGCTAGGGGTGACGCTCAGTCAGCTAGGGGCCGCCCGAGAGGGGAAGGCCGATCAGGGAGCGGCCAAGCCCGTTTCTATGCCCTCTCTGCCAGACCAGATTCCATTTCTTCAAATGTTGTGAATACAAGTATTGTCTCAGTTTGCCACAGAGATGCCTCTGTATTGTTTGACCATGTTTCTACTTATTCATATATTTTCTCGTATTTCGCTGATTTTCTAGATATGCCCCGTGAGTCTTTAGTTTCATCTGTTCATGTATCTACTCGTATACATGATACTATTATTGTAGACCGCGTATATCGGTCATATGTGGTGACTATTGGGGGTTTGAAGATCGGAGTGGATCGTTTTCTGCTCATCATGGTATGAATTGGTTGTCTCCATGTCATGTTGTTTTATACTTTCATGCTAAGACCATGACGTTGGCGATGTCGGGGTTGCCGAGGGTTGAGTGGAGCGGTTCTATAGACTATGTACCCAGTAGAGTGATTTCATACTTGAAGGCTCAGCGGATCGTTGAGAAGGGTTGTCTATCCTATTTGTCTTTTGTGAGGGTTGTTAGTGCAGAGGTTCCTGCTATTGATTCGGTTCTGGTGGTGCGTGATTTTCCGAATGTGTTTCCTACAGACTTGTCGGGCATGCCGCCTGACAGGGATATTAACTTCGGTATTGATTTGGTGTCGGGCACTCAGTCCATTTCTATTCCACTGTATCGTATGGCACCGGCAGAGTTGAAGGAAAAATTTCAAGAACTCCTTGATAAGGGGTTCATTCGGCCTAGCGTGTAACCTTGGGGTGCACTGGTTTTATTTGTAAAGAAGAAGGATGGTTCAATGAGTATGTGCATTGATTACATGCAATTGAACAAGGTCACAGTCAAGAACAAGTATCCTTTTCCACGCATTGATGACCTATTTGAACAGCTTCAGGGAGCGAGGGTGTTTTCAAGATTGATTTGAGGTCATGGTATCACCAGCTGAAGATTCGGGATTCGGATATTCTTAAGACAACTTTCAGGACCCGATATGGCCATTATGAGTTCCTAGTAATGTCTTTTGGGCTAACCAATTCCCCAGCAGCGTTCATGCATTTGATGAACAATGTGTTTCAACCTTATTTGGACTCGTTCGTTATTTTATTCATTGATGACATCTTGGTGTACTCTCGTAGCCAGGAGGAGCATGCCCATCATCTGAGGATTGTGTTGCAGAGATTGAGGGAGGAAAAGCTTTATGCAAAGTTCTCCAAGTGTGAGTTTTGGATCAGTTCGGTGGCGTTCTCGGGGCACGTGGTTTCCAGTGAGGGTATTCAGGTGGATTCGAAGAAGGTAGAGGCGGTGCAGAGTTGGCCCAGATCGTCTTCAGCCACGGAGATTATGAGCTTTCATGTTTTGGTGGGCTATTGCCGTCGTTTTGTAGAGGGTTTCTCATCTATTGCATCGCCCTTGACCAAATTGAACTAAAAGGGTTCTCCATTAAAGTGGTCGGATGAGTGCGAGGAGAGCTTTCAGAAGCTCAAGAATGTATTGACCTCGGCTATAGTTCTAGTTCTGCCATCAGCTTCTGGTTCTGACACTGTGTATTGGGATGCCTCGCTGATAGGTATTGGATGTGTTCTAATGCAGGTGGGTAGAGTATTTCTTATGCTTCGCGCCAGGTTAAGACCCATGAGAAGAAGTATCATATCCATGATATTGAGTTAGCAACTATTCTCCATGCTATGAAGATTTTGAGGTACTATTTTTTACGGGGTCTATTGTTAGATTTTCACTGATCACCGGAGTTTGCAACATATGTTCAAGCAGAAGGATCTTAACTTGCGTTAGTGGAGGTGGTTGGAGCTTCTTAAGGACTATGATATCACCATTCTGTACCACCCCGGGATGGCCAATATGGTGGCTGATGCCTTGAATCGCCAGGCGGAGAGTTTGGGGATCTTAGCTTATCTTCTAGCAGCAGAGAGACCATTGACATTGGACGTTCAGCCCTTAGCTAGCCAGTTTGTCAGGTTGGATATTTCTGAGCCGAGTCGGGTATTGGCTTTAGTGGTCTCTAGACCTTCCCTTTATGAGCGTATCAGGGATCATCAGTATGATGATCCTCACCTGCTCGTCCTCCAGGACAGGGTTCAACGAGGTTATTCCAGGGATATGACTATTGATAATGATAGCGTGTTGAGGATACAGGGACGGGTATGTGTGCCCAATATGGATGGGCTTCAGGATTTGATTCTTGAGGAGGCCCATAGCTCAAGGTATTCCATCCATCTGGGTGCCGCAAATATGTACGAGGATTTGAGACAGCTCTATTGGTGGAGGAGGATGAAGAGAGATATAGTTGGGTTTGTAGCTCAGTGTCTCAATTGTGAGTAGGTTAAGTATGAGCGTTAGAGACTGGGTGGCTTGCTCCAGAGGTTAGATATTCCAGAGTGGAAATGGGAGAGGATCACCATGGATTTCGTAGTTGGTCTCCCACGGACTTCAAGGAAGTTCGATGCTATTTGGGTGATTGTGGATCGGTTGACCAAGTCCGCGCACTTCATTCCAGTTGGTACTACTTATTCTTCATAGCGATTGGTAGAGATTTACATCTGAGAGATTGTTCTCCTTCATGGTGTCCCAGTTTCCATCATTTCAGATAGAGGCACACATCTTACATCGCATATTTGGAGGGTCGTGCAGCGAGAGTTGGGTACTCAATTTTAGATAAGCACAGCCTTTCATCCTCAGACGAACGGACAGTTTGAGCGCACTATCTAGATATTGGAGGACATGTTACACGCTTGTGTCATTAATTTCGTGGGTTCATGGGACCAGTTTCTGCCGCTCGCAGAGTTTATATATAACAACAGTTATCAGTCGAGCTTCAGATGGCTCCGTACGAGGCTTTATATGAGAGGCCGTGTAGGTATCCGGTAGGATGGTTTGAGCCGGGTGAGGCTAGGCTCCTGAGTACAGACTTGGTCCAGGATACATTAGACAAGGTGAAATTGATTCAGGAGCGGCTTCTCATGGCTCACTCTAGGCAAAAGAGTTATGCTGACAGGAAGGTCAGGGATGTGCCTTTCATGGTCGGGGATAAGGTTCTACTGAAGGTATCACCAATGAAGGGTGTTATGAGGTTTGGGAGGAGGGAAAAGTTTAGCCCTTGGTTCATTGGGCCTTTTGAGGTACTTTAGAGGGCCGGGGAGGTGGCTTACAAACTTGTCTTTCCACCTAGCTTGTCGAGTGTGCATCCAGTATTTCATGTTTCTATGCTCCAGAAGTATATCGGCGATACGTCCCATGTTTTGGATTTCAACACGGTTCAGTTGGATGGTGATATGACTTACGAGGTGGACCTGGTGTCCATTTTGGAGCGGCAGGTTCGGAATTTGAGGTCAAAGGATATAGCTTCAGTGAAGGTGCAGTGGAGAGGTCAGCATGTAAAGGAGGCCACTTCGAAGATCGAGCGGGAGATGCGGAGGAGATATCCACACCTATTTGATACTCTATGTATGTTTCTAGACTCGTTCAAGGACGAACGTTCATTTAAGAGGGGGAGGATGTAATGACTCGGCCGGTCGTTTCAAGAGTTATAGCTATGTTCCCCCGTTTTCTGCTTCTTTTGTGTTCTACAATTGTATTATGTCTTATCGGGTTGGTTGGTTCGGGTACGGAGAGGTTTCGAAGGGAATTGAGACACTTAGTCTCTTAATTGGGAGATTAAGTTGGAAAAGTCGACCGGATGTCAACTTGTGTGTAAACGGCCTCGAATTTTAATTTTGATGGTTCTGTTAGCTCCGTTAGGTGATGTTTGAAATTAGGAGCACGTCCGGGTGTAATTTTATAAGTTGATGTTGTTTTGAGTGATTCAAAGGTTTGACTAAGTTCGTATCAGTTTATAGGACCCGTTGGTGTGTTTTGTTGAGGTGCCGAGGGTCTCGGGGTGATTTCGGGTTGTTAACGGCTTGATGGGAGTTGAAGAATTGCAGTTGATGTGCTGATGTTACTAGTGTAACCGCACCTGTGGAGTGGGAACCGCAGGTGGGCGCACGCAGAAGCGAAAGAGGAGCCGCAGACGCGTCTAAGGAGGATATAGGCAGAGGACGCAGGTGCGATGGCATTCCCGCACCTGCGGTGGCCGTAGAAGCGGATCTAGGGGCGCAGGTGTGAGTTTTGGACCGCAGTTGTGATGCGGTTTCCGCAGCCGCGAAGATCAGAGATGCGGTCAAGTGATCGCAGGAGCGGAGGCAGAGTTGTAGTGATTTTCCGCAGAAGCGGGGCTTTGCTCGCATATGCGGCTCTGCAAATGCGGATATAGAGTATATAAAAATGGGACTTCGAGATTTTTCCCCATTTTCATATTTTGGGGCTCGGACTTTGGGGATTTTTAGGAGATTTTCGAAGGAATTGTTGAGGTGAGTTCCTTGTGCATATTTATCTTAAATTATGGCATTTCCCCACTGATTTTACACCTAATTAGTGAGATTTTGAAGTAAAAATTGGTGTTTAGGTCTTTGGAATTGGAGAGTAAATTTTGGGGTTTTGAAGGGGAAATTGACATCGAATTTTGTTAAAATTGATGTGGCTGGACTCGGGAGTGAATGGGCTTTCGGGTTTTGTGACTTTTGTCGGGTTTCAAGACATGGGCCGGGGAGCCGAGTTGAGCCGATTTCAGAGTTTTTGTTCTAATTTAATAGTTTTCTTGTGGGATTGATCCCTCTAGCCTATTTTAATTGTGTTGTACTGCTTGTGGATAGATTTGGGACGTTGTGAGACCGAATTGAGAGGCAAAGGCGTTGCAGAGTAGAGATTTGCTCGATTTGAGGTAAGTAACGCTTTCAAACTTGGTCTTGACTGTTCGAAACCCCAAATTTATGTGTTATGTAGTTGGTATTAAGGTGACGCACATGCCAAGTGACGGGCGTGTGGACATGCACCATGAGAATTGTGATCTGGTTGATTCCATGGCACTGATATAGTTACTCTATCTTGTTGATATTCATGTTTTCAGTATGTGATAAAGTAGTTGAGCTTTCGATTATATTAGATATCATGTTTAGGCTTACTGCCGGTATAGTGGAGACCCAAAGTGGTCTTTTCTTGGTGTCACTTTACTGCTTTTACTTAGATTTTGTACTCAGTCATATACATGCATCCTATGTCATATACCAGTGTCAGTTGCTATCGGTTGCATCATCGTATAACTGTTTCAGGCTCGTTTTTCATGATATTTTGGGCCCATGAGTGAGACTGGAGAGGTTGATGGTTGAATGAGACCGAGAGCCGATTGTGAGTGACAGATCGGATCGGGCTGCGCGGCACAGCAGATATATTGATGTTATGATATCTCTTGGGTTGTAGGAGCCCCTCTGGAGTCTATAACACAACCCCAGTGAGCGCGGTTAATATTATTGAGGGATGGATCTTCCCAAGACATGGATCTTGTACGACATACTGGTTACCTGGAGATGGATCTTCTCCACAGGGCTGGACTGGCCCTTTTCCTTGGTACGGGATGACCTGTGGTCAGCGTTGTATATATTCCGGGATGGATATTCCCTGGGTCGTGTAAGCCATATACAGTACCGAGTGGTTGAGATATCGAGAGTGTGAGAATTTGGGGATGGAAACATGGTGCATCACTTAAAGTATGTGCATTGGCATGTAGTGACAACAGATTTATATTCATTACACTGTATGAATCTACTTTACTTCCCGGTTTTGAATTGCGTAATTGATTTAAGAGCGTGTCTATGTTTCTGCACAGTTAGTTTCATCTTATTTGTACCGGTTGAGTTCGTCAATATCTTCATGCCAAAGTTTGTACTTGTTACTTACTGAGTTGGTGTACTCACATTACTCCCTCCCCCTTGTGTGCAGGTCCAGGCATTTCTGGTCACGGCGGCGGCGACTGATTTAGGCATCAGAGATCAGGGACTATTGAGGTAGCTGCATGGCATGAGCGGGTTTAGTAGAGTCTAGGTTACATAGGTCTCACGAGTCATGAGCGGGTTTAGTAGAGTCTTGTGGACCTGTACGGAGATGTCTGTACTTATGTTCGAGAGGCTGCAGAACCCTTGGAAAACTCCACATTCTTGAATTCCCATCATGTGAATCTATTGATTCTAATAACTAAACATTTGTTGTTTCATTCTCTCACAGATGGTGAGGACTCGTACCACTGGGTAGAAGGGCCAGCCACCAGTACCACCAGCCAGGGCAGCGAGAGACCGAGTTTGCCGTAGGGGTAGAGGTGCAAACCGCACAGCAGCTGGGGAAGTACCTGCAGATCCACCAGTTGCCCCGGATCAGGCCCAAGTCCCAGTTGTGGATGCACCAGAGAGACCAGCTCGAGCACCCCCTGCGCCCATCGTGATTCCTGGCCTTCAAGAGGCCTTAGCTCAGATTCTGACCGTGTGCACTGACCTTGCTCAGGCGGTCTCTGTCTCGTTAGCCGCAGCCACTTCTCAGGCCGGGGGAGGAACTCAGAATCCCGCCGCCCGCACACCTGAGCAGGTAGTACAGGGACTCCAGACACCGGGGGCACCACCATCCGAGCCGGTTGTAGCTGCTCAGGACTATGTTGTTCCTGCTATGCCTGAGGATGAGCATCATAGATTGGAGAGGTTTGGGAGACTTCAGCCTCCGTTTATCAGTGGTGCAGAGGGAGAAGATGCACAGGGTTTCTTGGACAGGTGTCAAAGGATACTCCGTACAATAAGTATTTTGGAGACAAGTGGGGTCTCATTCACTACTTTTCAGTTCTCTGGGGCTGCATTCAATTTGTGGGAGGATTAGGCCGATCGACGCAGCACCCCTTACTTGGAAGCAGTTCTTTGTTATCTTTCTAGAGAAGTTCATGCCTCGATCCTGTAGAGAGGACCTGCGCAGACAGTTTGAGCAGCTTCGTCAGGGTGATATGTATGTGACGCAGTATGAGATGTGATTCTCAGAATTGGACCGTCATGTTATCTGGTTGGTTCCCACAGACAGGGAGAGGATCAGGAGGTTTATAGATTGCCTCACTTATCAGCTGCGATTGCTTATGACCAGAGAGAGAAAGAGAGAGAGAGAGAGAGTCTGGTACTACTTTTGATGAGGTTGTTGACATTGCTCGGCAGGTTGAGATGGTTCGCAGTCAGGAGCGGGTTGAGAGGGAGTCCAAGAGGCCTTGTGGACAAGGTGGATTTAGCGGTGCTCCTTATAGGGGTCAGTTCCAGCACAGTAGAGGTCTTCCTTTCAGACATGCTCAGACGGATCACCCAGTTCACCATGGTGTATTATCTGGCCATGTGTCACACAGTTATCAGCAGGCCCAGTCATCATTCGGTAGACTGCCAGCTCAGAGTTCGTCTCATTCCCCATCAGCTCAGGGTTCATCTGGTTTAGGATCTTTTAGCGGTCATTTCAGTGCTCGGGGTTCCCTTCAGTCCCCACCGTTATTTGAAGGGCGAGGTTGATTTGAGTGTGGATATTTGGGTCATATTAAGAGGTATTGTCCCCGCCTTTCAGGAGGTTCATCTCAGTAGAGGAGTCAGCCTGAGTGTTCAGCACCAGTTGCTTCACCACCTTCCCAGCCAGCTAGGGTTGGAGCTCAGTCGGCTATGGGCTGCCCGAGAGGGGGAGGCCGATCAGGGGGCGGCCATGCCTATTTCTATGCCCTCCCTACCAGTCCAGATTCCATTTCTTCAGATGTTGTGATTACAAGTATTGTCTCAGTTTGCCACAGAGATGCCTCTGTATTGTTTGACCCCGGTTCCACTTATTCATATTTTCCTCGTATTTCGCCCATTTTCTAGATATTCCCCATGAGTCTTTAGGTTCATTTGTTCATGTATCTAATCCTGTGGGGGGATACCATTATTGTGGACCGCGTCTATCGGTTGCCGAGGGTTGAGTGGAGCGGTTCTATAGACTATGTACCCAATAGGGTGATTTCATACTTGAAGGCTCAACGGATGGTTGAGAAGGGTTGTCTATCCTATTTGGATATTGTGAGGGATGTTAGTGCAGAGGCTCCTACTATTGATTCGATTCGGGTGATGCATGATTTTCCCGATGTGTTTCCTGCAGACACTGTCGGCCATGCCGCTTGACAGTGATATTGACTTCGATATTGATTCGGTGTCGGACACTCAACATATTTCTATTCCATTGTATCGTATGGCACCGGCGGAGTTGAAGGAAAAACTTCAAGAACTCCTTGATAAGGGGTTCATTCGGCCTAGTGTGTCACCTTGGAGTGCACCAGTTTTATTTGTAAAGAAGAAGGATGGTTCTATGAGGATGTGCATTGATTACAGGCAGTTGAACAAGGTCACAGTCAAGAACAAGTATCATTTGCCATGCATTGATTACCTTTTTTATCAACTTCAGGAAGCGAGAGTGTTCTTCAAGATTGATTTGAGGTCAGGGTATCACCAGCTGAAGATTTGGGATTTGGATATTCTTAAGACAGCTTGCAAGATCCGATATGGCCATTATGAGTTCCTTGTGATCTCTTTTGGGCTGACCAATGCCCCAAAATCATTTATGCATTTGATGAATAGTGTGTCTCAGCCTTATTTGGACTCGTTCGTCATTGTATTCATTGATGACATCCTGTACTCTAGTTGCTAGGAGAAGCATGCCCAGCATCTGAGGATTATGTTGCAGAGATTCAGGGACGAGAATCTTTATGCAAAGTTCTCCAAGTGTGAGTTTTGGCTCAGTTCGATGGCGTTCTTGGGGCACGTGGTGTCCAGTGAGAGTATTCAGGCGGATCAGAATTAGGAGCAGAGTTGGCCCAAATCGTCTTCAGCCACGGAGATTAGGAGCTTTCTTGATTTGGCGTGCTATTATCGTCGTTTTATGGAGGGCTCTCATCTATTGCATCTCCCTTGACCAGATTGAGCCAAAGGATGCTCCATTCAGGTTGTCGGATGAGTGTGAGGAGAGCTTTCAGAAGCTCAGGATTGTTTTGACCACGACTCCAGTTCTTATTCTGCCATCACCTTCTAGTTCTTACATCGTGTATTGTGATGCCTTACAGATAGGTATTTGATATTTTCTGATGTAGGAGGGTATAGTGATTGCATATGCTTCGTGCCAGTTGAAGACCATGAGAAGAACTATCATGTCCATGATCTTGAGTTAGCAGCTATTGCCCATACCTTGATGATTTGGCGGCACTATTTGTACGGGTTCCATTGTGAGATTTTCATTGATCACCGAAGTTTGCAGCATTTGTTCAAGCAAAAGGTTCTTAACTTGCGTCAGCGGAGGTGGTTGGAGCTTCTTAAGGACTATGATATCAACATTTTGTACCACCCCGAGAAGGCCAATGTGGTGGCCGATACCTTGATTCGCCGGTCTGAGAGTTTGGGGAGCTTAGCATATCTTCCAGCAGCAGAGAGACCATTGACATTGGATGTTCAGTCCTTAACTAGCCAGTTTGTCAGGTTGGATATTTGGCTTGTGTGGTCTCTAGATCTTCCCTTTTATGATCGTGTTAGGGAGCGTCAGTATGATGACCCTCACCTGCTCGTCCTCCAGGACAGGGTTCATCGATGTGATGCCAGGGATATGACTATTGATGATGATGGCATTTTAATGATGCAGGGCCGGGTATGTGTTCCCAATATGGATGGGCTTCGGGAGTTGATTCTTGAGGAGGCCCACAGCTCGTGGTATTCCATCCATTCCCAGTGCCGCGAAGATGTACCAGGATTTGAGACAATACTATTGGTGGAGGAGGATGAAGAGGGATATAGTTGGGTTTGTAGCTCGGTGTCTCAATTGTGAGCAGATTAAGTATGAGCATCAGAGACCGTGTGCCTTGCTCCAGATGTTAGAGATTCCAGAGTGGAAGTGGGAGCCGATCACCATGGGTTTCGTAGTTAGGTTCCCATGGACTTCGAGGAAGTTCGATGTTATTTGGGTGATTGTGGATCGGCTGACCAAGTCCGCGCACTTTATTTCAGTTTGTACTACTTATTCTTCGGAGCGGTTGGCTGAGGTTTACATCCGAGAGATTGTTCACCTTCATGGTGTCCGAGTTTCCACCATTTTAGATAGAGGCACACAGTTTACAACGCAGTTCTGAAGGGACGTGCAACAAGAGTTGGGTACTCAGGTTGAGTTGAGCACAACCTTACAACGCAGTTCTGCCGCTTGCGAAGTTTGTATATAACAACAGTTATTAGTCGAGCATTCAGATGGCTCCATACGAGGCTTTATATGGGAGGCGGTGTCGGTATCTGGTGGGGTGGTTTGAGCCTGCAGTAGACAAGGTGAAATTGATTCAAGAGTGGCTTCGCACGGTGTAGTCTAGGAAAAAGAGCTATGCTGACAGGAAGGTCCGGACTTTCATGGTCGGGGAGAAGGTTCTGCTGAAGGTATCACCCATGAAGGGTGTTATGAGATTTGGGAAGAGGGTAAAGTTGAGCCCTTGATTCATTGGGCCTTTTGAGGTACTTCAGAGGGTCGAAGAGGTGGCTTACAATCTTTCCTTGCCACCTAGCTTGTCGAGTGTGCATCCAGAATTTCATGTTTCTATGCTACAGAAGTATATCAGCGATCTATCCCATGTTTTGGATTTCAGCACGGTTCGGTTGGATGCTGATATTACTTGTGAGGTAGAGTCGGTGGCTATTTTGGAGCGGCAGGTTTGAAAGTTGAGGTCAAAGGATATAGCTTCAGTTAAGGTGCAGTGGAGTAGTATGCCTGTGGAAGAGGCCACTTGGGAGACCGATCGGGAGATGCAGAACATATATGCACATCTATTTGATACTCCAGGTATGTTTCTAGACCCGTTCGAGAATGAACGTTTGTTTAAGAGGGGGAGGATGTAACGACCCGGTCGGTTGTTTTGAGAGTTATAGCCTCGTTCCCCCATTTTCTTCTTCTTTTGTGTTCTACAGTTGTATTATGTCTTACCGTATTGGTTGTTTCGGGCACGAAGTGGTTTTGAAGGGAATTGAGACACTTAGTCTCTTAATTAGGAGCTTAAGTTGGAAAAGTTGATCGGATGTCGATATGTTTGTAAACGACCTCAGATTTGAATTTTGATGGTTCCGTTAGGTGATTTTGAACTTGGGAGCGCATCCGGAATGTGATTTGGAAGTCCGTAGTAGAATTTGGCTTGAATTGGCAAAAAGTTGAAATTTTGTCGATTTTGGCCGGTAGTGGAAATTTTGATATCGGGGTCGGATTGGATTTCTGAAAGTTGGAGTAGGTTCATGAGGTCAATCGGACATGGTTTGATAGGTTTCAGTGTCATTTGTGGAATTCAAAAGTTTAGAAGTTCTTAGGCTTGAATTCGGGTGTAATTTGGTATTTTGATGTTGTTTTGAGTGATTCGAAGGTTCAACTAAGTTCATATCGGGTTATAAGACTTGTTGGTGTGTTTGGTTGAGGTCCCGAGGGCCTCGAGATGATTTCGGGTGGTTAACGACTTGATGGGAGTTGAAGAATTGCAGCTGAAGTGTTGATGCTACTGGTGTAACCCTACCTGCGGAGTGGGAAACGCAGGTGCGCGCCCACATAAGTGAAGAAAGAGTCGTAGACGCGGCTAAGGAGGATATGGGCATAGGACACAGGTGTGATGGCATTCCCACACCTGCGGTGCTCGTAGAAGCGGATCTAGGGACGCAGGTGCGAGTTTTGGACCGCAGGTGCGATGTGGTTTTCGCACTCACGAAGATCGCAGATGCGATCAAGTGATCGCAAGAGCGGAGGCAGAATTTCAGTGACTTTCCGCAGAAGTGGGGCTTTGCCCGCCATGCGGAAATAGAGCCGCAGGTGCGAGAAGCCTGGGCAGAGTATATAAAAATGGGACTTCGAGATTTTTCCCCATTTTCATATTTTGGAGCTCGGACTTTGGGATTTTTGAGGAGATTTTCGAAGGGATTGCTGAGGTGAGTTCCTTGTGCCTATTTATCTTTAATAATGGTATTTACCCACTGATTTTACACCTAATTAGTGAGATTTTGAAGTAAAAATTGGGGGTTTAGGGCTTGGGAATTGGAGAGTGAATTTTGGGGTTCTGGAGGGGCAATTGATGTCGGATTTTGATAAAATAGGAATGTTTAGACTCGGGAGTGAATGGGCTTTTGGGTTTTGTCACTTTTGTCAGGTTTCGAGACGTGGGCCCGGGAGGGGGGCGAGTTTTAGCCTATTTTAATTTTGTTGTACTGTTTGTGGCTAGATTCGGGACGTTTTGGAGACCGAATTGAGAGGCAAAGGCATTGCGGAGTAGAGAATTGTTCGGTTTGAGGTAAGTAACTCTTTCAAATTTGGTCCTGAGGGTTCGAAACCCCAAATTTACGTATTATGTGGTTGGTATTGAGGTGACGCGCATGCCAAGTGACGAGCGTGCAGGCCTGCATCGTGAGAATTGTGACCCGGTTGGTTCCATGGCACTGTATAGTGACTCTATCTTGTTGATATTCATGTTTTCACTATGTGATAAAGTAGTTGAGTTGTCGATCATGTTAGATATCACGTTTAGGCTTATTTACGGTATTGTGGAGACCCAAAGTGATCATTTCTTGTTGTCACTTTACTGCTTTTACTAATATTTTGTATTCAGTCATATACATGCATCCTATGTCATATACAGTCTTAGTTGCTATTGATTGTATCATCGTATTACTGTTTCGGGCTAGTTTTTCATGATATTTTGGGCCCATGAGTGAGACTGGAGATGTTGATGACTGAGTGAGGCCGAGAGCCGATTGTGAGTGACAGATTTGGGATCGATTTGCACGCCACAACGGATATATTGATGTTATGATAGTGCTTGGACTATAGGAGCCCCTCCGGAGTCTGTAACACACCCCCAGTGAGCGCTGTTGATATTATTGAGGTATGAATCTTCTCTGGACATGGATCTTGTCCGAAGTACTTGTTACCTGGAGATTGATCTTCTCCACAGGGCTGGACTGGCCCTTTTCCTTGGTACTGGGTGACCTATGGTCAGCGTTATATATATTCCGGGATGAATCTTCACTGGGTCATGAGCCATATACAGTACCGAGTGGTTGAGATATCGAGTGTGTGAGCATTTGGGGCTAACTGGTGCATCACTTACAGTATGTGCATTGGCATGTAGTGACAACAGAGTTATATTCATTACTCTATACAAATCTGCTTTACTTCCCGGTTTTGAATTGCCTAATTGATTTAAGAGCATGTCTATGCTTCTGCACGGGTATTTTCATCTTAGTTGTACCGGTTGAGTTCGTCACCATCTTTAGTCCTAAGTTTGGACTTGTTACTTAGTGAGTTGGTGTACTCACGTTACTCCCTGCACCTTGTGTGCAGATCCAGGCATTGTCGGTCACGGCGGCCGCTCCTAATTTAGGCATCAGAGATCCGGGACTATCGAGGTAGCTGCATGGCGTTCGCGGGCCTTGATTTCCCTTCCTTAGTTTATCTATATTTTCAGTTTATTACTCTGGATACTGTTGTGGTCTATGTTCCGATTTTTATACGCTCATGTACTTAGTGACGCCCCGATTTTTGGGATAGTTATATCGTGTTTTGGATAATTCTATTTTCAAAAGGCTTTTCTTTAAATGTTAAATCTTTCCGTTGTTATTTCAAAAGGTGTTTTATTGTACTGGAAAATGTTGAATTGAGGCTTGCCTAATTCTACAATAGGCGTCATCACGACGGTCGTTTTTGGGTCGTGAACATTCAATGACGCGAACAACCAATTCTGATGAATGTATCGACGCCTTCCATATACTGTAGCTAATATTTTCATGATACTTTTAGCCTATCTATTCTCTGCTTGCTATGAAAATTATAAAGCTCCACTTCTGATAATCAAAAGCACATTATGGAAAGATGATATTAATTTAAAATAAGGTGTTTGAAATACAAACACCTTTGCCCCTAATACAGTACGATATCTTCAAGTTTAGCTCTAGAAAGCTTTCATAACAAGCAAGAAACTCGTTTCAAAACGAGAAAAGAAAATATATGATATCAGAACACCTAGAGTTTCTTTCCTTCTAGATTGTCCATCATACGCGGGCAGGGACAACTCTCCACCTGATTTTCTTCTTGGCCTGCAAGCCTGCTTCCTCCCAACTTTTCACGCACCCTACCTCTGACTGGTATATTATGGGTAATTCTATTAGAATTATATACCCTGCTTTCTAAAGAAGTGTTAGATGCATTTTATAGAGTTTAATAGAGAATATGAGAAGCTATTTAACGGATGGAAGCTAAAGAAGAAGAAATAATATTTCTCAATAAAGGGACAAGCTCATAATTTGTAGTGTCTGTCTTTGATGCAATTCACTACGATATGATAAGTAACATTTTTCCCATTATAATTGCTAATTCATTACACTTATAAATGTGTGAAAAATGGCTAATTCATTACACTTGCACCAAAGGACTTCTTTTTATCTTTATTATAACATGTATTAGATGTTTTATGTTTTACATTTTAATTTACAATAGGGAATCCAACTTTGAAGGTAGAAGCTTACAATTTTTAGTAGTGTCCACAGCTTGAACTCATGAACTTTTGGTCACATGGCAACAACTTTACTAGTTACTCCAAGGCTCCTCTCCAAGCTTACCACTTTTAATATTTGATATATAGCTTTAGTGTAAGATAATTAATTCATAGCCATAGCAGAGATTAAGACACAATCATACAAATATAAAATCATAATCTTGAGTTAGAGTCTAAGGAAGCGTACCGTTAAACTCCATAAATTCAGCAGCGACAACAAACGGTGATTAAGCCTGAGACCAACTTCCACGATTCACTAGTTACGCGCTCTCACAGCCCAGAGAACTTGACTTATGGGACGACTACTGTTACCACGTATTCAAGAGGCAAAATACACTAGGGTTTTTAATAGCTATGAAAAGGGGGGTTGGCCTCTATTTATAAAGAGTGCATACCATCACAGGCCAATAATTATTGGACCTCACTTATCCACACACATAATATTTAATATTAAGCATTTTATTTATCCACCACTTGGGCTACTTCACTATCCTTTCAGGCTATAACCAATTAACGTAAGTCCAAATTCAAACATTCTCCTACTTGGAACGCCATTGTTAATTGAGGACAAGAAAACAATTTTAAAACTTTTGAGTTTTAAGAAAATCATTTTGAAAAAAAAAATTAGACTCTACAGTGGCCACACTGCTCACATAGCCAAGGATAGAATGACCCATATGACAATCCATTCAGTCTCAATAGAGAAGAGCAACAATGAATCATAGCAGGCATCACACCATTTTAAGGTATGAATTCTATCTACGACCACATATGCTAGAATTTCCATCAATATGGATCTAACATGTGTGCTAAGCATATTATATTTCTAATCAAGGTGAATAGATTCACACCTTTTAGAAAGAAATAATCATCCAAGTGATATAATAACCATATCACATCAGGAGCCTCCGAATTAATGAACTTCCCAAGCTGTTTTTCAACTTCAGTCTTGTAAATTTTAAAATTATCAAGTGCTTCAGATTTTTCTTTTAAAAGATATATGTAACAGTATTTTGAAAAGTCATCAATAAAAGTAATAAAATACTTATGATTGGTGAAAGAAGATACATAAGGTCCACTAATATCAATATGATAATTTCTAAGAGTATAGAGCTCATAGTGGAACCCTTTCTCTTAACCTTTGTCATTTTACCCTTGACACAATCCACACAAGTTTTAAAATCTTTTGGATCAAGAACAGGTAAAATATTTTCCTTTACCAATCATTCAATTCTTTCTTTAGAAATATGACCAAGACGCCTATGCCATAATAGGTAAGACGTTTTACTCATAGCAGATCTTTTTTGGGCAATACTTTCGACATGCATTGCAGAAAAAATTTCGTTCAACACATTCAAGCGATATAGATCATCGCTTAAAAAGCATCAACAACGACATGTGAATAATAGGAAATTTAACTAATACCATTATTTTGTTGAAATGAATAACCAACTTTGTCCAAAACTGAAACTGAAACTAATTCCCGTTTCATAGACGGTACAAAAACAGTATTTTCTAGACGAATACTAAAGTTATTTTTAAAGGTAAAATAGATGTCCCTATAAACTCTACTTTTTCTTTGAGTCCATTGCCCATAACAATACTAGCTTCATCCTTTTTGGCTTCTGTCTGCTTACTTGATCCTGCAAGTCATTGGTTACATGAACAATTGCACCACTATCCAACCACCAAGAATTTAAAGGAACATGAATAAGACTAGTTTCAAAGTAGACAAAAGCCAAAATATTATCTGGTTTCTTTTTCAGAGGACAACCAACTTTCTTATGACCTACTTGTTTGCAACCACAACACTTGATTTCTTTCTTAATAATAGCTTGAGGAGCAAGAGGATTATGAGACTAACCTTGGCTAACACCAGGCTTATTAGTATGACACTATTACCACCTGGACGATGAGACTTACCATGTTTCTTTTTATAAAAGTTGGGTCCACCTTTTCTTTTATAAGAGGGATAATCAGTCGATCTAGACGAACTAACAAGGTTCACTACGCCCTCAACTTTCTCCTTTTGGATCCTCCCTTCCTCTACCTACAAACAGTAATAAGCTCATCAACATTCCACTTATCTTTTTGTGCATTATAGGTGGTCTTAAGCTGGTTAAACTGCTCAGGAAGGGATCTTAGGGATTGATGAACAAGAAAATCATCGGTAATGGTTAAACCTAAATTATTCAGTTTGGTAGCAATCTTAACCAATTTCATAATATATCACGACCCAAAATCTAACATGTTGTGATGGTGCCTATCGATGGTACTAGGCAAGTCAACTTTTCAAAATACTTCAATATTTCATAAAAAGGATAATTCAAAGATTATTCATAACAGAAATTTTCATAAAAATATGGAGTTGAACTCAAAATAAAAATCTAGTGTGGAAAGATAGCCCCAAACATCGGGGTGTCACCAATTCATGAGCGTCTAGATAGACAGTTGATGCGAGACTAAATGCATAGTTTAACATGTGATATACCTTACATTTTATGCGCATTAATGATAAAAATACACT
>MDKI01190209.1:0-22513 GCA_005239505.1 Nicotiana paniculata | reverse complement strand
ATATATATATATATATATATATATATATATAGATTAACACTATCAAGTTACCGCCAACATAGTCGAATCTAATACGTTATCATAACAAAAACACAGAGGAAATGATTTTATATCTTTTTACGATTTTGAATGTTAGAAAATGCGCCTACAAAGGTTTTTGCGTTATTTTTACATTTTTTCCTTTTTTTTAATTACTAATTTCTTGTAAAAATATCATATATATAACTGAAATAACATTTATAATGGATCACGTCAAATATCCGATTAAATTGCTAATGATACCAGACACCCATTGTCAGTTATGGTATTTCTAATAATTTATTTCTTGTTTGCGGAACAAATTCAGAAACCAAAGCAAATCTGTCGTTACATAAAGTAACACTGGATTTAATGATACGATACAATAAAATTTAAGTAACAATCAAAACAAATATTATATTTAAAGTAACAAAACGGTATAATCCAATACGTAACAACCATCCAAACAAGCCGTCAAGCAAATGCGTTTTTCCTACTTCTTCTTCTTGTTCTTCCTCCGCCTCAAGGTCATGTGATATTTGCTAGCTTTTGGGATATATATGTTGTGACATTTTCATTTTATCTTATGGATATGTTATAACGTTTAAACTTGTCTGTATGACCCACAATCCAAATCAAATTGTAAGTGAAATATATATTATCTGTATATAATTGGAAGGATCTTAGTGTTGGGGACAATAACAATTTATGTTTTCAAAAGAATGGTTCTTGGTGCCCTATGGTATTTTAATTTCACTATGTTTTGGATATCTCTATGCATAAGGTTTACAAAAAGTGATTGATAATGATTGTTGCTTCTTACGTTCATTTTGGTTCGAAGTTCCATACTTCAAAGATACGGGTATGAAATTCGGCACTGTCAAGCCTAACTTCGTATCTAAATGCGCATGCCATATGCTAACTTCGTACAATTAGGTTTGATACTATGCTTGATAATCCCCAACGGACCCGTATGTCTGAAGTTCGGAACTTCATGCTCATGTTGTAAAATTCAGTTCAGCAAGTTTTAAAGTTAATTCTAGAGCGACTAAACTTTGTAAACTTCGGCTATTCTTTAAATAGGGGCTCTTAAGTACGACTATTTGTACACATGCCCAAACAGAAGCGTAGGCTTGAAGTCCACCTATGATTATGGCTCTATTCTTTATCTTATTTTAATATTTTGACAATTTTAATGAATGATGATGCTCAACATGTATAGAGTTGGACTCTCCCCGTTTTCTTTGATAGTGGTAACATCCACAACATACCTCTAAATGAGATATGATACGGTCACATACAATATAACTAATTCAACTATGAGTTAGGGTCAAATCTTACAAGGAATAATGATAATAGGCTAGATTCATGTAGTTTAGCGACTATTTATATCCCAATTTTACTATGCTTCATTGTTCTAGAAAGGTTAAATGACGATAAAAGGGCTCTAATTGTGAAGTTTATGTTTTGCAGGAGCAAATCGTGCTTATGAGGACATAGGACAGTGTTTGGAGCTAAATTAAAGCAAGGAAAACCCCTCGGAGTTGAGTACGTGTGAAAGAAGGAAGAGAAAAAGATAAAACTAGCTGACCCGCTCTAGCGTGGGCCAAGAGCGGCCACGCTAGAGCAGGAGAAACAGGGCAGAATAAAGTGCCATTAGCGCGGACCAAGCGCGGTCACGAGCGCGGCCGCGCTATTCCAGAAGAAACGAGATAGTATATATTGCACTTAGCGCGGCCACTAGCGCAGTTCGAGCACGACCGCGCTAGTCCGTCCAAGAACGCAGTAACTTCAGGGGTAAATTTGGAAGTTTGGGGGCAATTCCACTTAACCTCTAAAAGGCCCAGCTCGCCCAAAAGAGAGGATATCAAGGTTTTTATAGTTTTATTCAAGGCAAGAAGAGGCAAGAACAATGAGGATAATTCGGCATCGAGTTCTACCTTTCTTCTTTTTGTTTTTATCATTCATGATGAATTTTGCTGTTGTTATTATGAACACAATTATGAGTAACTAATTATTTAGTCTAAGGTTTTGATGGAACCAGTTGAAGGATGAACTTCTTGTTGAGTTAATATAGTTTGTCCAGTTTAATCTCTATTTGTTCAACTACGTTCTTGTTATAGTTAATTGATAGGATCCTTAATTAGCCGTGCATATTTAGTATGTATTACTCGGGAGAGAGTGCATATTTAGGTAATTGTTGAACAAAACCATTCCCAAAGTATATGAGTAATCAATAACCGAGGGTTTAAAGGTGGGATTAGAGATAACGAAACCTTGGGTGTGATCTAAGTGGGCTGTAATAAAAGCCAGCTAGCGTAACTCGGGAGAGTGTGTGTAGTAAATTTTCGTAATTACTCGGGAGAGATTTACGGTAATAAAAGTGCTCATGATCGGTAGAGACGATTAGGCAAATCTATCTGACACATAACAAGAACGAATTCCATCAAAAGGGGAAATCTCAACCTTAGATCCTTTTCTTATTTGTTTACAACTCACTCATAGTTAACTCTTAGTTTAATTAATTTTATTCAGTTATAGTTAGTAGAAATATCACCAATTGTTATTCAAAATATATGGGAAGTTGATTACGGAGAATTTAGTGAATTTGACAAAAGTAATTGATAGATTAATTCCCTGTGGGATTCGACTCTGGGATAAATACCCGGATTATATTTGCAACAACCGCTTTGTCCTTTTTATAAGGCATAGTTGGGCGTGATCAAATTTTGCCGCCGTTTCCAGGGACTTAACGGTGTTATAAATTACAGTTGGAAAAAATACAAAATTCTTAGTGTAGTCAATTTTCTTCATTTTCAATCCATACATTGAAATTTTAACGTTTGTTAACTTGGTTGTACAGGTGCATGCCTAGAAACTCATCGAGAACTGGTGAAGTGTTTGAAGCATTATCAGATCCCGAGAAAGTTTTTCAAGGCCTTGAATCGGGCCAACCGGAAAAACAAACAACAACAATCAACTGAACAACTTGAAAAAGACATGGAAGAGCTGGTAAACAAAAGAAACAATAAAGGGGATGGCGTGGTAGACCCAGCTGTGTAGGTAGTGGCACCTCTTGTGCCAGAGGCTCCTCTATATGACTGGGCACAACCCACAACAGAGAATTTGGCAACAACAATAGTAGTCCCGCAGATACATGTGAATATTTTCAGATCACAAACAACATGCTGCACTTGTTGCAGAACATGAGACTATTTTCGGGTCATACATTGAAGATCCCCAACAACATTTGAAGAATTTCCTGTCAATCTGCAAAACTCAAAGGCAGCTGAACGTGACTCAGGAAGCAATAAGATGTTGTTGTTTCCATTCTCAGTGAGAGGAGCAACCCAGACTTGGCTAAATCACTCCCTATTAATTCCATCACTACATGGGAGGAGTTAGTCAAGCAATTTGTGAACAAGTTTCATCCACCCAACAAGACTACTCAACAAATTGATGAAATTTTGAGCTTCAGACAGAAACCAACAGAAACATTGCAAGAAACATGGGAACAATTCAAAGGGATGTTGGTTATATGTCCGTACCACGGTATTCCAGAGCAGATGTTGGGGCAGTAGTTTTACATGGGTCTGGCAGATAACGTGAAGGCTAATGTTGATGCTTCAGCTGTTAGAGCATTCTTGAGCAAATCATGGAGAGAAAGCCAGATCCTGCTTGACAAGATGGCATAGAATTCGGGATGGACAACCATGAATGCACCTATCACTCTAGTAGTTCACTCAGTGGTCTTAGATCCAGCCAACACTCTTGCTGAAAATATGGCCACCTTAATGACACAAATGAGCATACTCACCAAAAAGGTGGAAGAATCAGGGCAGAAGCATCAGGTGCACATTTTCGATACAACCAACGGGGGATTATGCATATCTTGCATCAGTCAACCAATTGGTAGCTAGTGGAATGCTGAAAGTGATCATCATGAATACCCTGAGAACATGAATTATGTGTCTAATTATGGGGGCCAGAGACAGGGTGGTCAGAATTGGGGCCAGCAGAATCAGCCATACATGCCAGTCCAGCCGCAACAATACAACGAAAACATGGGAGCCATGCGACCTCACGGTAATATGGCGCCCTACCAAAGACCACAGGGGTATAACAACCAAAATCAGCAGCAAAGTTATCATCCTCCTCAGGAACAACATGGTGGGAGACATGAGGATGGGTTTGCTAGACTCGAGGCAATGATGCAGCAGGTTATTGGGTCCAAAGCAAAAATGAGTGAAATAGTAGATGCATATAAGTCAACCATAAAGAATATTGAAGTGCAAATGGGTCAGATCTCGATGTCATTGAATAATCGTCCTCATGGGACATTACCTGCAGACACTCAGGTAAATCCAAAGGATCAGGGCCCAAAGCAGCTGATGGCAGTGAGTCTACGTAACGACAAAGACCTAGACCTGGAGCAAGAGAGGATTCGAGAAAGAAAACAGGCTGAGACACTTGTACCAGTGCCCATTGAACTAGATGATTCAGCAAAACTGACCGAGGTGATAGTGCAGCCTGCCCGGGAAGAAACCAACACACAGATTGAGGCTGAGAAAGAAGCTGAGACAGCCCAGAAACCGATAGAAGAGGTAGTGTCTGACAAAGAGAAAGCCCAAATCACTGGGAAGAAGAGACCTCCAACACCATTCCCATAGAGGCTGGACAAGTACCAAAAAGATGAGCAGTACAGGAAATTCTTGGAGATGTTAAAACAAATTCAGGTAAATATTCCTTTGATTGATGCATTGAAGGAGATGCCTGGTTATGCAAAAATGATGAAGGACTTGATGTCCCAAAAATTCGACTTCCAAGACTTGGCAACAGTGACTCTAACTCAGACCTGCAGTGCTGTTGTGACTAGACCAATTGCTGAAAAGTTGTCTGATCCAAGGAGTTTCACAATTCCCTGCACCATTGGTAACTTTGCCTTTGCCAAGGCACTCTGTGATTTGGGGGCCAGCATTAATCTTATGCCCCTGGCTATCTATAAGAGGTTGGGGATTGGAAGAGTTAGACCAACATCTATGTTATTGTAGCTGGCTAACAGAACTGTGGAAAGGCCCTCAGGTATTCTGGATGACGTGTTGATGCAGACAGGGAAATTTGTGTTCCCTGCAGATTTTGTGATTCTGGATTGTAGAGTGGATGAAGAAATTTCCATAATTTTGGGAAGGCCGTTCTTGGCCACGGGGCGAGCTCTCATTGATTGTGAAACTAGGGAACTCAAGATGAGGTTGAAAGATGAGGAGATAACATTCAACGTTCAGAAATCCATGAGGCGACCAAGCGAATTCGCCAATTATTCTCTTATTGATGCCGTGGATGTAATCCTAGAAGAGGATGATGAGTCCCTGACTATTGAGGATCCCCTTGCTGCATGTATTATGAATTTAGATGAGGTGAATGGGGAAGAATTGGCAGAATGGGTGCTGGCTCTTGAGGGCAAAGGATTTTGGAAAAGATCACTTGAATTTGAGCTCCTGCACCTAGAAAAAAGAGAAACTCCTCCAGCCAAGCCATCCATAGAAGAACCACCAAAGCTGGAGTTGAAGCCACTGCCCGCCCATCTCAGGTACGCGTTCCTAGGACCTAACTCACATTACTTGTTATTATCTCATCTAGTTTGTTAGATGTGCATGCACAACAACTTTTACAGGTACTCACAGAGTGCAAGACTGCCATTGGGTGGACCATGGAAGACAAAAAGGGGATCAACCCAGCATATTGTATGCATAAAATTCTGCTGGAAGAGGGGCACGAATCTTCCAGGGAACACTAAAGAAGGCTGAACCCCAATATGAAAGAAGTGGTGAAGAAGGAGATTATTAAGTGGTTAGATGCGGGAATCATTTTCCCCATCTCTGACATCAACTGTGTTAGCCCGGTGCAATGTGTTCCTAAGAAGGGTGGTATGGCGATGGTGAAAAATGATGACAATGAGCTGATCTCTATAAGAACCGTCACAGGCTGGAAAATTTGCATGGACTATAGGAAATTAAATCTGGCCACCCGGAAAGACCACTTCCCACTTCCCTTCATTGATCAGATGCTTGACAGACTGGCAGAGAGATCTCACTTCTGGCTTTTGGATGGGTACTCAGGGCACAACCAAATCTCCATTGCACCAGAGGACAGAGAGAAGACCTTGTTCACATGTCCATATGGGATTTTTGCCTTCCAAAGGATGCCTTTTGGCCTATGCAATGCACTCGCCACATTCCAAAGGTGCATGATGGCCATATTCACCGACATGGTTGAAGACATAATGGAGGTGTTCATGGATGATTTCTCAGTGGTGGGAAATTCATTCGATGAGTGCCTTACAAATATGACACGAGTGTTGAAGAGGTGCATCGAGACTAACCTTGTACTCAATTGGGAAAAGTGCCATTTCATGGTACAAGAGGGTATAGTATTAGGACACCTGGTATCAAGCAAGGGAATCGAGGTGGATACGGATAAAGTTGATGTGATAGCAAAGCTTCTACCTCCCACATCAGTCAAAGCAATCAGGAGCTTCCTCGGGCATGCCGGTTTCTACCGGAGATTCATCAAAGACTTCTCCAAAATTGCTAACCCTTCTATGTAAGTTGTTAGAAAAATATCAACCTTTCGTGTTTTCTGATGATTGCAGGGTAGCATTCGAGGAGTTGAAGAAGAGGCTAGTCACAGAACTCATCATTGTTGCCCCCGACTGGAAGCAACCATTCGAACTCATGTGTGACGCCAATGACTATGCAGTGGGAGCAGTGCTAGGACAGCGGAAAAATAAGATAATGCACCCAATTTACTACGCATGTAGGACGTTGAGTGGAGCCCAACTGAACTACACTGTGATTGAAAAGGAGATGCTGGCGGTGGTGTTCGCCTTCGACAAGTTCAGATTATACCTGATTGGCTCTAAGGTAGTTGTATACACTGATCATGCTTCTCTCAGGTACTTGATTGAAAAGGAGTCCAAACCGCGCCTGATTAGTTGGGTGCTACTACTGCAAGAGTTCGACCTGGAGATTCGTGACCGTAAGGTCACGGAAAACCAAGTCGCTGATCATCTATCGTGACTTGAAGGAGCTGAAAATTTAGTTGAGGCAAAGGATATTCTGGAAACCTTTTGACGAGCAGCTACTCGCCAAAATCCTTGAAGAAGTGCCATGGTATGCAGACATTGCAAATTACCTGGCAAGCGGTATAGTTCCCTATGACCTTTCCTCTGTGGAAAAAAAAAAGTTTTACCGTGACTGCCGCATGTATTACTGGGATGAACCTTATCTGTTTAGAATTTGTGTTGATAATATGATCCGGAGGTGTTTCCCCGAGATAGAACAATCTTCTATTTTGCAGGCCTGTCACGCATCGATATATGCCAGACATTTTGGAGGAGTCAGGACGACGGCGAAAGTGCTAGAAACTGGGTTCTACTGGCCAATCGTGTTTAAGGATGCACATCAATGGGTGAAGCGCTGTGATGAATGTCAACGAACCGGGAACATCTCCCGTCTCCATGAGATGCCCATGAACCCAATTCAAGAGTTGAAGTGTTCGATGTATGGGGGATAGACTTCATGGGCCCCTTCGTAAGCTCCTATGGAAATAAATACATACTTGTTGCTGTAGATTATGTGTCCAAATGGGTGGAAGCTGCAACACTCCCCACCAATGATGCAAGGGTGGTGGTTGGGTTTTTGAAGAAGAATATATTCACCCGTTTCGGGATCCCGAGAGCCATTATCAGTGACGGAGGCACTCACTTCTGCAATCGAGCCTTCGAGAAATTGCTAGCAAAGTACGATGTGCGCCACAAGGTGGCGACCACATACCATCCTCAGACCAGTGGATAGGTCGAAGTGTCGAATAGAGAGATAAAAAGTGTGTTGACCGAAACTGTGTAACGCCACAAGAATTGATTGGGCGAAAAAGCTAGATGACGCACTCTGGGCCTACAAAACCGCTTTTAAAACACCAATTGGTATGTCACCATACAAGTTTCGGGAAGGCCTGTCACTTGCCAGTGGAGCTAGAACATAGAGCTTGGTGGGCATTGAAGCAACTAAATCTGGACATTGAGCTGCGGGCACAAATAGAGTTACAGAATTGCATGAGCTAGATGAGTTCCGATATCTTTCTTTCGAGAGCACGAGGTTGTACAAGGAAAGAATGAAGAGGTTGCACGATAAGAATATTGTTGAGCAAAACTTCAAACCGGGAGATATGATGTTGCTTTATAATTCAAGATTAAGGCTATTTCCGGGTAAATTCAAGTCACGATGGTCTGGGCCATTTCGTGTGGTCAAAGTGCTCCCTTCAGGTTCCATAGAGATTGCTTCAGAAAAATATTCCCACACATTTAGAGTCAACGGGCACAAATTGAAACCGTATATGGGCATGGATGAAACCAAGGAAGTATTCGTGATACATCTGACTGAACCTTAGAGGTCGAGCGAGCCTTAAATGCGCTCATCTGTGTCGTGCCGTGACGTTAAATCAGGCGCTGTATGGGAGGCAACCCATTGACTTGTTGTAATTGTCGTGCCACGATATTAACTAAGGCGCTGGTTGGGAGGCAACCCAACGCGTAGTGAGTTGGTGTAGTTAGAATGTTATTTGACTGTTTGTATGTACATATGCAGGTGAGCTTTGGCGAGTGTTAAGTCCAGACGAACCGAGGAAAAAGGTAAAAAAAGTGCAAAATTTTGAGGTCCAGGTGCGCGGCCGCGCTTGGACCGCACATATCAAAGATCATTCTTCCTGGGAGTAGCGTGGCCGCGCTATGACTGCACTAATTAGCTTTCCTTCTGCCTCGTCTCGACGCTACTAGCGCGGGTGCGCTACGACCCCTCTAGTGGCTGTGCATATCGCCCAGCAGTCTGCCTCACAAGCGCGGCTGTGCTATGACCGCGCTAGGACCGCGCCTGTAGGTTCGCCGGACAGGTTTGGTCAGTTAAATTTTTTTTTATTTTTTGTAATTTTTCATTTTGATTTTAATTTTTTTCTTATGTCTTATTTACCCAACCCTAACCCCCCTTCTCCTATTCCTCCTAAAACACTTCATCTTCTAAAACTCTTACTCTCCCCACCCAAAACACACGCCTCTCTCCCTCCCCATAATACTCGCAGCCCTCATCCTCCCAAGTTCATTGATAATTCAACCCTCAACACACTTCTTCAACTCTCACAATCTTCTCACACCACATGTATGTTTCTCTTTTCCAATTTTGTTAGTTTTTTTTAAATTCTTTGTCAGGTAGTAGTTTTTCTTCTCTTTTCTTAGAAGTAATTTGTAGTGTATACGTAGTGCTTGTGGGTGGTGGTAATAGTGGAGTTGTATCTCTTACCTTAGTTGGTTGAATTTGGGGCAATTGTGTGGTAATTGAGTTAAAACATGATTAATTGGGGTCTCCGGTGAATGATGCCCACCAAGTATTTGTTTAAATGCCACAGTGAATGTCAATGATATTTGTGACCAATTGTAAGGGTGAAGTCTGAGTAACCACAGTTGGGTCACTTCTTTTGTACTACGCTAATGATTTTCCTTATTGTAGATAATATGGCACCCCCCAGAAAGCGCCAAGCCACCGGTTCTTCCTCCAATAGACAAGCGGAATCATCTAGAGCACGAGCATCAACTGATGCTCGTTATGATAGCAACAAGTTCGTATCCCCTAAGGCTCATAATGGTTTGCTGATAAGGAATCAAAGGTGCCAATACCAGAATGTGGCATGGATACAGCGTCCCTCCGGCATGACTATCAGAACATTTACAATGAGCTGCTCCGCTGCCGGTTGAATGTTTTCTTTGAAGAACCGGACGAAGCCAATGCGATGGTGGTGAGAGAATTTTATGCAAACGTTTTGGGGCATAGGAACGATGTGGTCACCGTGCGAAAAAGGACTGTTGACGCCACCATGGAAGCCATTAGGAGAACCTACAGGTTGCTAGGTCCCGTGGCGGAGATGGATGACTTCTATGAGGCGTATGGTAGACGTTTCACTTAGTGGGAGACGTTTCTGCCAACTATCTGTGCCCATGTCAAGGAGGTTGAGTGGTATAAATACGGGGATAAGTTCAAGTCGTCGACACTCTCCTTTGAAGCGAAGTGTTGTCTATACCTCATCAACAACCGCCTGATCCCGTCCCATAACACCACGGAGGTGAATGTCCTCGTGCTTATTTGATCTGGTGTTTCATGAATGGCCACGACTTTGATGTGGCCAAGATCATGCATGAAAAGATGTTTATTCACTGTCCAATTAAGATTTATGGCTTATTCTTCCCCTCTATTGTCACAAGATTGTGCCGTCCAATCCGGGTGCCAAAAAATTTGGTGGTAGATGGCAAAGTGCTGATAGAGGCCGCCTTTTGAGCAAAAAAATCTAACTACTGGGAAGGATCCTGTGGCGGCTGGTGGTGCTGACGGGGAGAATGAGCCTGAGGAGGAGGAGGACGATCAGGTAGAAGTGGGGGTGAGCTGCCCGCTCATGAGCATGTTGCCGACGTAGCAGGCCCGTCGGAGTCATATGCTGGACAATCTGGAGCAGGAGATGGCAAGTTTGCGTACCTCGGTCACTAACTTGGGGTCGCGAGTAGATGCGCTAGCCACCCAAAATGCAAAATCAGAGAAGAAAAGAATGGGTTGGCTGCGGGCTATGGGTCATGCTTGTCATGTGGACCCGGGGACGGTCTCCGATCAAGATTGATTCTTCAGGGAAGTTCCTTTACCTCACAGTTCTTTATTTTTTATGCCATGAGGACATGTCTTCCTTTTAAGTGTGGGGTGGGGGAAACTTCATTGTATGTGTATATATGTAGGAACATAATTGTTATATGTTTTCTTTTGTTTTTTTGGTTTTAAGTAGTAGTTTAATTATGTAAGTCGACTTGTCCCCATGACAGATCTCATTCGACGGGGTTCTTGAGGGTCTAAGTCGATCATTAAAAAAAAAACAAAGAAATATATTGGTCTCTTCCTGACGATGAATTTCCTAGACAGTTTTCTTGAGGGAAGTAAGTCTAAAGAAAATACCAAAAAGATTTTCTGTTTTAGGTAGTGTAGTATCTCCCCCTTGGTTTTTCTTTGGACCGCGGTTCTTTTCCATGGGTTTTGCTTGAACCGGGTGTAGTTAGTTTTTATTTTATTTTATTTTTAGTTTTTATTAGGTACTTAGGGGCTATGAGCTGAGATAGGAAGAGAACCCCTTAGCGTTGTTACACATGAACACAATAGACACTAGAGTGTGACACTTAGTCTAAGTTGTTGATTCTTGTAGAGTGCCTTAAATTGTATGTTTGTAACTAACTTGCATACTCAACGATAGTGTTTTGATAAACCAATATGGAGTGAGTCACGTGCCATGTGTGTGTCAGTTGTATTGTATTCTATACTCTGCATTTGATGCCTAGAACTTGCCCTATGTGTTTGCAAAGCGAAATAGTAGCTCTATTCAGTCTTAGAAGTGATATATGCATTTCTTTGTTAAGCCAGTTATATAAAGTATACCCACCTAAATGTGATCTATCGTAGTTAACCCCGTTGAGCCTATAAGCCTGTTTCTTTGGCAACCACATTACAAGCCTTACCCAATTGTTTGAATGGCCCATCTATTTGAACCTCTTTACCTCCCATGAGCACTTAAATTGTTATGAAATATTTAAAGGTTAAAATGTGGGGTGGTTGGTTTGGCTTTCGAGTGGAACAAATAAAATAGGGCAAAAGGTGTAGGGTTTTAAAAAAAAAAAATAAAATAAGCGCCGCTTGAAAAAAAAAAGAAAGAGAAGAAAATAAGTTAATGTGGTCCTTGATAAGTGGAGACTTGAGACAGTTGAACCTAAAGGAGTTTGGGGTATTACAAATAAAAGTGTGGTGGAATGTCTGGTCTGACATAAGTTTGGTTCTGAATGCGAAAGTAATTGTATTAAAAGTGCTTAGGGAGGTTAGTCACTATATACAAATATATCCTACCCGTCCCTTAGCCTACATTACAACCAAATGAAGTCCTAATTGATCTTAGACTGAATGGGCTCGATTAGTAGAGTAGTACACTACGGGCAAGCCTATGGTGCATTTTTGTGGCATATGAATGTTCTTTCTGAGAGTGAGTGAATTTTGTCTATCTGAGTTCCTAATTGTTCTTAATGTTATTACTTATGGAACTACTCTCTTGTGTGATGTGAGGGCACTTGATTCTTGAAGGAAAGGTAAGTCTTGACCTCTGTATAGAGTAAGTCGAGTAAGTATGAATATTGCACGACATGTGAGATTTAACTCTTGAGGTAGAGATGTTACACTACTAGACGCAACGTTGGTGATATGTTCTTGGTGTGACACGTTAGGGAGGGGTGCTTAGTGAAGGAACCTTTATGGAGTATGGTGGATTTCTCGAGGACTAACAATGATTTAGGTGTGGGGTGTTGATAATATGCTAGATTCATGTAGTTTAGCAACTATTTATATCCCAACTTTACTATGCTTCACTGTTCTAGGAAGGTTAAATGACAATAAAATGGCTCTAATTGTGAAGTTTATGTTTTGCAGGAGCAAGTCCTGCTTATGAGGATATAGGACAGTGTTTAGAGCTAAATTAAAGCAAGGAAAGCCCCTCGGAGTTGAGTACGTGTGAAAGAAGGAAGAGAAAAAGAGAAAAATAGCTGATCCGCTTTAGCGTGGGCCAAGCGTGGCCTTAGCGCGACCACACTAGAGCAGGAGAAACATGGCAGAATAAAGTGCCATTAGCGCGGCCCAAGAGCGGTCATGAGCATGGCCGCGCTAGTCCAGAAGAAACGGAACAGTGTATCTTGCATTTAGCGCGGCCACTAGCGCGGTTCGAGCGCGGCCGTGCTAGTCTGTCCAAGAACGCGGCAACTTCAGAGGTAAACTTGGAAGTTTGGGGGAAATTCCACTTAACCTATAAAATTTCCAGCTCGCCCAAAAGAGAGGATATCAAGTTTTTTATAGTTTTGTTCAAGGCAAGAAGAGGCAAGAGGCAAGGAGGATAATTCGGCATCGAGTTCTACCTTTCTTCCTTTTGTTTTTATCATTCATGATGAATTTTGCTGTTGTTATTATGAACAAAATTATGAGTAGCTAATTATTTAGTCTAAGGTTTTGATGGAACCCGGTGAAGGATGAACTTCTTGTTGAGTTAATATAGTTTGCCCAGTTTAATATCTATTTGTTCAACTACGTTCTTGTTGTAGTTAATTGATAGGATCCTCAATTAGCTGTGCCTATTTAGTATGTATTACTCGGGAGAGAGTGCATATTTAGGTAATTGTTGAACAACACCACTCCCAAAGTATATGAGGAATCAATAACCGAGGGTTTAAAGGTGGGATTAGGGATAACGAAACCTTTCGTGTGATATAAGTGAGCTGTAATAAAATCCAACCAGCGTAACTCGGGAGAGTGCGTCTAGTAAATTGTCGTAATTACTCGGGAGAGATTTACTGTAACAAGAGTGCTCATGATCGGTAGAGACGATTAGGCAAATCTATATGACACATAACAGGAAGGGATTCCATCAATAGGGGAAATCACAACCTTAGATCCTTCTCTTATTTGTTTACAACTCAGTCGTAGTTAAATCTTAGTTTAATTAATTTTATTCAGTTATAGTTAGTAGAAATATCACCAACTGTTGTTCAAAATATCTGGGAAGTTGATTACGGAGAATTTAGTGAATTTGACAAAAGTAATTGATAGGTTAATTCCCTGTGGGATTCGACTCTGGGCTAAATATCCGGATTATATTTACAACGACCATTTTTTCCTTTTTATAAGGCATAGTTGGGCGTGATCAAACAATATGAGGGCGATCAATCCAGTAGAGAAATTTTTGACGAGCGCAAAACACATATTTAAGGATGCTCTCTAGCCGAATATAGCATAATATAATATTGTATCCACATGAATTGGAGTTGAGAATTATGTGATTAAAAACTACAGTTAACTAGGAATCTACGGCTATTGACTAATGACAATCGAACAACAAGCAAGAAAAGAAGGTTATCAATGGGAGAAAATAGGTTTTTGATAGGATAGGTGCAAGATAATTGTTTGGGATCTAACTCTAGTTAAGTCACTTCTGATGTTCAAGTGAGTCTCTCGAATTCACTCAATTGTTTGTTCAAACTTTTAGTAAAAACTCCTCCCTCGATTAAGTCTCAACCTCACAAGATGAACAAATTTTAAGCACGTGAAGATCTACAAGAATTCGTAATGGATAGGTCTTTAGGAGAACCTCTCTCGATTATCCTCCTAACTAGGTTTAATCAACAATTCAATTAGTCTCTTCCGATTACTAAGACGAATAAATGAATTCAACCAAAAAAATAGAATGCAAAACTATCACAAGTTATGCCTCTCTCGATTACTTGTACAATGATTATAGATACAACGATTAAAACATCCAAAATGATTAAATACATAAAACTAGAGTTAATATTCTCAAACAAGTATCAATACACCAAATCCATCAAACCCTAAAGAGAACTACTCCATGGATATGGAACAATTCATCACAAATATGTTTGAATTAAAGAAAAGCATAAAACGATTCAAACTCTTGTCTTGAGTGAGGATTGAATGATGAATTCCTTGTATTTTTTCTTCTGCAACTCCTCATTAGCCTCCCTAGGTCTTAGATGTGTCAAAATTCCATAAAATAATATTTTTACATGTATATATACCAAGTAGGGTCGGGCCGAAACAAAAACACCTTCTCCTAACCGAAATTGGATTGTGGCTCTGTAAAAAATGCACCGGCGTGCCACACGGAGCGACGTGCTAGGCGAGGCAGCAGTGCAGATCTTCAAAGAGTGTGTAATTTGACTGGCAACAGAAATTGGGCAGCCGAGGCGCGCCACGCACCGCCCCATGCGCCGCGGCTGTGGACTTCTCTCACAGTGAATTTTAAATCTCGATTTTTGACGCCCAGACTTGGTCTTCGACCCCCGAAAGCTATTCCGACTTGATCCCTTGGGCTTTTACTCAGAATTCAAAGCTCCAAATCACTCGAATTCATTCCATAACATCTACATAGCTCGAAATCACTCTTACAAGGCATAACACACGCAGTTAGTGCAAAACACTAGCGATTAAAACTCAAACTCAATTATAGTGCAGTAAATTAGAGTGTAATAAGAGACTAAAACCTGAGATTATAGCCTACCATCAACACCCCTCTCTTAAACCATTTCTCGTCCTCTGGCAATCAAACTACACTTTATATAGACACGACATTATTAAACAACTATCCTAACTTACTACACCAAGAATATTTAAGACTAAACACAATAGTGTAACATCCTTGCCTCAAAATTTGACTCAAAAGTACCACAAATTATTCACACTCTCTCACTTACTCTAACATAGAGGTCAACGACATTACCTTTCCTTCATGAATCAAGTGCCCTCACACAACAATAAAGAATAGTTCCACACACAATAAAGTTATGAACAATTAGGAACTCAATATATTCACTCACTCTCAGAAAGAACATTCATATGCCACAAAAGATGCACCATAGGCTTGCCTGTAGTGTACTACTCTACTAATTGAGCTCATTTAGTCAAGTATCAAGTAGGAATTTAATTGATTGTAAGGCTGCGGGACGGGTATGATACAATTATATATAAGAGTGACTACACCTCCCTAAGCACTTTAATACATACACTTCACTGTTCAAAACCCCGCACTTATGTCGAACCATAACTCCACCTTCACATCAATATATATTAACTCCCTACTTCTTTAAGCACAATTACATCAAGAGTGACCACTTATCAATGAATCTTTTTCAAAATAGTACAAATATTTTTTCTTTCTTTTTCAATTCAAGTGGCTCTCACTTTTTCAAAACAATGCACCTTTCTCCTTATTTCATTAGTTCCACTCAAAAGCCAAACCAACCACCCCTCACTTCAACTTTTACAAAGTTCATAACAATTTCAAGTGCTCATGAGAGGTACAAGGTTCAAATAGATGGTTAATTCAAATAAATGGGTAAGGTTTGCAATGTGGTTTCCAAAGAAAACAATATTACATGCTCGAAGGGGGTTAACTAAGACACATAACAATTAGGTGGGTAATACCATATAATTGGTTCAACAAAGAAATGCCTATATCACTTTCAAGACTGAATAAAATTATTATTTCGCTTTGCAAACACACGAGGCAAGTGCTAGACATCAAATGCAGTGCACAGAATAACACAAAAACCTCACACACATGACACATAACTCACTCAGGATTGGACTCATCAAGACACTCTAGTCAAAGCAGTTAAGCAAAGCTAAGATCAGGCAATTTAAGGTACTTATACAAGAGTCAAAAACTGAGTCTAAGCGTCACAAATAAATCACTCACTATTATCAAGGCATAAAGTCAAGAGACATTGTTTCAATTCAAATCATAGCCCAAAGTTTGCTACTCCTAACCAAAAAACTAACTACACCCGGTTCAAACAAAACTCTTGGAAAGGAACCGCGACACAAAGAAAAACTAAGAGGGAATTATTACACTACCTACAAAAGAAATCTTTTTGTTATTTTCTTTAGGCTTAAATCCCTCAAGAAACCTATCGATATGATGTCCATCATCGGGAAAAATAAGAATTTTTAATATTTTTCTATTTTTTTTTCAATTTTTTTTATATCTAACTACTAAAAAGCAAAATTAAAACTAATATACATACATACATACAAATATCCCCCATCTCACTCTTTAAGTTGTGGCATGTCCCCATGATACATAATTAGAAAGCATAAGGTAGAGGAAACTTCCCTGAATCTCTAGTCGGGGTCTGAATCAAAGTCGGGCTCCATCCTTCTCGCCCGAACTAGTGCGCACATCCATACAGACAACTTCTTCTCAGCCTTCTTGAGGTACACTCCACACTTGTCTTTTTCTATCACTAGGGCCTTCTGTTTCAAACTCTTCACCTTCCACTCAAAACTTGCAGCTGGCTTCTCCTTTTTCACCCCAGTTGCTACATTCATCTAAAAAGTCATAGTCTCCTCACCCACTCTAAGCATGAGGTTTCTATCATGTATATCAAATATTTCTCTACCCGTTGCTAAGAATGGTTTTCATAGGATGAGGGGTACATCCTTGTTCTCCTCCATATTTACCACTATGAAATCTACAGGAAAGACGAACTTATCTACCCGAACCAAAACATCTTCCACTATCCCCTCAGGTATCAAAGTCGTTTGATCGGCCAACTGCAAAGATATTGGTGTTGACCTTATCTCTCTAATATCATTCTCCAATTACCTGTAAATAGACAGTGGCATTAGATTAATTGAGGCACCATAATCACATAAAGATTTATCAAAGTTAAGAGTGCCTAAAGAGCAAGGTATAGTAAAACTCCCTGGATCTCCACACTTTTTTGGGAGTTTATTTTGCAATATTGCACTGCAATGCTCTGTGAGCTTAACAACTGAGGTCTCCTCTATCTTCCTCTTCTTTGTAAGGACCTCCTTAAAAAACTTGGCATAAGCTGGCATTTGTGAGAGCACTTCTGTGAATGGCAAATTTACATTAACCTATCTCAGCATATCTAGAAATTTCTCAAACTACTTGTCCAACTTTTCTCTATAAAGATTTTGGGGAAAAGGTAAAGCAGGCATGTGCTTGCTCTCTTCATTAGATTCCTCCCTTCCCTAAGTTTCCTCCTTCTTCTTTTTCTCTACTCTTTTCTTGCCTTTCTTATTCTTATCATCTTCAATTTTCAGCTGCTTCCCACTTCCTTTTTCAGGCACACTCTTTTTGGATTGGAGTGGAATCTTTTAACTCTTTCCTGCTTCTCAATGTCACTGCATTGACCGTTTCCTTGGGATTTCTCTCAGTATCAGCTACGAGAGTTCCTGGAATTCTTTCAGACAACATAGTTTCAATTTGTCCTACTTGCTTCTCTAGACTTCGCAACCCTGTGCCAAGTTCTTTGGTAGATGCACCATCAACATCTAATCTCTCATCTATCTATGCAATAAAGGACTTCATTAGATCTTCTAACCCAGACTGAATGGGATGTAGAGGCTGAAACTGCGGCCTCGGCTGATTCACAAAACCCGAAGCTCCTTGTCCTTGAAATATAGGGTTGTTTTGTTTCCATACACTTGCAGTACCCCCAGGTGAACTCTTTGAGAAACCAGGGTGCTTTTGACCCATTGAATTGAAGATATAATTCTCAACAACATTAACTTCCTCAGTTGAGGCTTGACACTCATGAGTAGGGTGTTCTCTTCCACATATGTCACATGCTGCATGAGGCTCATTATGTATCGAAGCTAAGGTCAGTTTCCTTATTTTGGCCATGACATCAAGCTGTACCTGCACAGATGTGTTGGCATCAACTTAGTGAACACGAGCTGATAATCTTCTTTCAACAATTTCAAAGGGCCACTGATTTTCATCTTCAGATAACTCATATAGAATTGTGACTATCTCCTCTAGAGTCTTCTACATCAACGGGCCTCCAGCTGCATTGCTCAATGTTCTACGTGAGGCCGGTATCAATCCATACCAAAAGTCCTGGAGTTGCATTCAGAGTTAAATTCTGCTATGTTGACACTTTCGCGCTATCTCCTTAAACCTCTCCCAAGCTTCAATCACAGTTTTAGTATCGTTCTGGAAAAAGTTATGGATTTCTCTTCTAAACTTGCCCATCTTAGCTGATGAGAAATACTTATCAGGAAATTATCTGGTCATCTCATCCCATGTTATAATCGATCCATTAGGCAAGCTTCAAAGCTAATGCTTTGCATCATTGTCACGACCCAAATTCTCTCCAATAGGTCGTGATGGCGCCTAACGCTATTATTGCCAGGCAAGCCAACCTTTGCAAAAGTATGACATTTAATACACTTAATAACACAAAACAAGTCTAATAATATCCAATATAATATATAAAGAAATAAGATGATACCACAAAACTATTACTAATATCTAGCCACCCAGAACTTAGAGTCACAATTCACGAACTACTAAGAATTTACTACAAGTATTTGTCTCAAAGAAGATAATATGTAACTATTCTGAACTGGATAAAACAACAATGAATGATAGGGAGAAGACTCCAGGAATCTGCGGACGCCAGCAGATCTACCTCGTGTCTCCGTGTAAATGCTCAACTACTAATCGAGACTCAACTCTGGTCGGTACCTGGATCGGCACAAGAAGTGCATAGTACAATATCAGTACAACTGACCCCATGTACTGAGTAAGTGCCGAACCTAACCTCGGTGAAATAGTGACGAGGCTAGGACATGACACCATATAAAACCTGGACATATACAAACATACTAGAAGAAACAACATCAATTAAAGTGTTAAAATTATATCCAAATTTAATGGGAAGGTATCATGCTGTGGGGAATTTAACATAAAGAGTGAGAAAACAACAAGACAACAATAAACAATGATCAACAATAGTTTAAAGCAATAAAAATAGAAAAGGAACTCACACGGCACCACCCTTCGTGCTTTTACTCTCATCCTCACCATATCATAAATAAGAATACACGGCATCACCATTCGTGCTTTTATTCTCAGAATGTATTTCATTCAGGCACGGCATCACCCTTCGCGCTTTTACTCTCACAATGTATTTCATTCAGGCACGACATCACCCTTCGTGCTTTTACTCTCACAATGTATTTCATTCAGGCACGACATCACCCTTCGTGCTTTTACTCTCACAATGTATTTCATTCAGGAACGACATCCCCCTTCGTGCTTTACACTCTTCCTCACAATAGAATATATTTGGATCATGCGCGACATCACTCCTCGTGCTTTACACTCATCCTTACCAATCACAGAATCATTAACAACATACAAAGAGGGATTTCGCAGGAAATCGATATTTCATCATAATTTTTATTTTCATTTATCATTTCAATCTCAATTCAATATTCACAATATTATCCATCATGGTGGAACCGGGTACCAAACTTCCAACATTCAACAACAACGATAATCACAAGTAATAGGCTTTAATACTACCAAAATAACAAGAATTTATTTTCACTCGCACGTTATGACCTGGCCACAACGTATAAGTACTCGTCACCTCACCTATACATTGGATTTAGCAACAAAATAGGTAACAAGTAGTCACACAATACCTATTCCCTCAAGCTAAGGTTAGACACAACACTTACCTCGAATTCGCAGGCCACTCACTGCTCAAGCACTACTTTTCCTTTGGAATTGGGCTTCAACTCACTCGTATCTAATCATAATTAGTTCAATATCATTAATTTATGCTAAAGGAACTAGTTTTACTAAAGGTTTTCCTAAGTTTTTTTTAAAAAAAGTTAAAAATTGACACCGGGCCCGCTTGGTCCAAACTCGGGGTTCGGACCAAATTCTGTTTACCCATTCACCCCGAGCCCGAGAATGTAATTAGTTTCGAAATCCGACCCCAATTCGATGTCAAAATTCGATTTTTACAAAATTCTCTACTTATACCCAAACCCCCAATTTCTAACATGAATGTTTTTTTATTTTTGATTGAAAAGTGATGAAAAACATTAGGTAATCGAAAGAGAAGAGTTTAGAATCGTTTACCAACACTTTGAGGATGAACTTGTAGGTTGAAAATTGCCTCTAGGTTTTTTTAGTTCGAAAATATGAAGAAAATAGGTTCTGCCCGTGTTAAAATCGTTATTAAATCGCTAGACAAGCCTTCATCGCGTTCGCGATGGGCCTGTCGCGTTCGTGTAGAGTTTGGCCAAATGGCCTTTGCGTTCGTAGAGCTGAGGGCGTGTTCGCAGAGCTTTACTCCATATGGACATCGCGATCACGACCTAATGGACGCGTTCGCATAGAAGAAGCGCGAGCCCCCTCCCCCAGGCCCATTACTCTCCGCGTTTGCGATAGCCTGGTCACGTTCGCGAAGGGTAATCCCCCCAGTGCTTCGCGTTCACGGCCCAGGTTATGCGTTCGCGTAGCACAAAATGACCCCAAACAAATTTACTCTATGCGATCGCGTGTGAAGCTTAGCGATCGCGATGAAGAATGAATCCGTGCACCAGAAACAGATTTACAACAGTTATTTCCAAGTTCAAAACACCTCGAAACCTACCCAAAACTCACCCGAGCCCTTAGGGCTCTAAACCAAACATGCACGTAAATCTAAAAATATCATACGAACTTGCTCGTGCGATCAAATAAAGAAAATAACATCAAAAACTATAAATTTAACCTCATAACTCAAGATTTCCTCAAGAACGCTCAAATTTCTAACTTTTCAACCGGACGTCCAAATCATGTCAATTCAGTTCCGATTCTCATCAAATTTCACAGATAAGACTTAAATATCATAACAAACCTGTAACGGGCTCCAGAACAAAAATATGGGCCCGATACCAATGAGTTCAAACATTAATTCATTTCTTTATTTCCTTAAAAATCCAGCATAACAATTTTCTTCAAAAATTGATTTCTAAAGCTAGGGACCTCGAAATTTAATTCCGGGAATATGCCCAAGTCCCATATTTTACTGCGGACCTCGCGGGATCGTCGGAACACATATACAGGTCTGTTTACTCAAAATTTTGACCAAAGTCAACTAAAACCAAATTTTAACTCTAAAAAAATTTCTATTTCTCATATTTTCACATAAAAGCTTTCCGTTTTCACGCCCGGACTGTGCACGCAAATCGTAGTAATTAAAATTAGTATTTAAGGCTAATAATCCCAAAATAGCGTCTTAATTCATAAGATGACCCTTTGGGTCTTTCAATAACTCTAACCATCTCCTCAGCCTCAAATTAAGATCCTTTTGCTTGAACAAATACTGAAGGCTACGATGATCCGTGTAAACCTCACATGGCACGCCATAAAGATAGTGCCTCCAAATCTACACGCGTGAATAATGGCTGCCAACTCTAATTCATGGATATGATAATTCTTCTCATGAATCTTTAATTGCCGAGACGCATATGCTATCACCCTGCCCTCTTGCATCAATACTACTCCTAACCCAAAAGGGGAGGCATCATAATATATCGTGAAAGATCCTGAACCTGATGGTAACACCAACACCGGTGCTGAAGTCAAGGCTGTCTTGAGCTTTTGAAATCTCACCTCACACTCGTCCGACCATTTGAATGGAACATCCTTTCGGCTCAATATGATCTTAATAGTTGTTCATGGTCAATTACAGAATCCTTAAATAACTTCAAGTTAACAATAATCTCCTTTCAAACCCTCACAATACTAATAACGAGATGCGATGCATAAAGACCTCATAATAATTACCCGAAGTAACGCCACATGGGAAGGCACCTACCTCGTAGGCTAAAGCTCAATAATTATAACACGAATTTGGCAAATTATGCACAAATAATGTTATACAAATTTTTTTAAATAAACCTAACAGGTGTCACACCTCCTTTTTCCGACACGAGGTTGGATACGGGAGTTTTTTCCAATTTAAGTGACATTATGCGAATTTGGGATTAGTTTCAGA
>ML302427.1:142577-160226 GCA_005239505.1 Nicotiana paniculata | reverse complement strand
ATCAGTTCTTGCCATTGGCGGAGTTTGCTTACAACAACAGTTATCAATCCAGCATTTAGATGGTGCCGTATGAGGCTTTATATGGTAGGCGGTGTCGATCTCCGGTTGGGTGGTTTGAGATGGGAGAGGCTCGGTTATTGGGTACCGATTTGGTTTAGGAGGCCTTGGACAAGGTCAGGATCATTCAGGATAGGCTTCGTACAGCTCAGTCCAGGCAAAAGAGTTATGCAAATCGCAAGGTTCGAGATGTGGTTTTTCTGGTTAGTGAGATAGTATTGCTCCGAGTGTCGCCTATGAAGGGCCTGATGAGATTTGGGAAGAAGGGCAAGCTTAGCCCTAGGTTCATTGGTCTGTTTGAGATTCTTGATCGCATGGGACAAGTGTCTTATAGACTTGCATTGCCGCCTAGCTTATCAGTTGTACATCCAGTTTTTCATGTGTCCCTGCTTCGGAGGTATCACGGAGATCTAGCCCACGTGTTAGACTTCAGCACTGTCCAGTTGGACAAGGACTTATCTTATGAGGAGGAGCCGATAGCTATTCTGGACCGGCAAGTTCGTCAGTTGAGATCCAAGAGTTTCCCTTCTATTCGTGTTCAGTGGAGAGGTCAGCCTCCTGAGGCATCGACCTGGGAGTCCGAGTCCGATATGCGGAGCCGTTACCCTCATTTATTTTCTGACTCAGGTACTTCTTTCTTCGAGGATGAACGGTTGGTTTAGAGGTGGAGAATGTGACGACCCAAAGGGGTCATCACATATGTTTTACCTATCCCGTACTTCCGAGGCCTTGAAAACCTCATTTGTATTTGTCTCGATTTGTGTGTGCAGTCTGGGCGCGTAGCCGGACAGCTTAAACATGAGATTCTGTGAAAAATGCTAAGATTTGATATTAAAAATGAATATATTTGACTTCGGTCAACATTTTAGGTAAATGGACCTGTGATTTGACGATCCCGGAGGATCCGTAGGAAAATATGGGACTTGGGCGTATGTCCGGAATTGAATTTCGAGGTCCCAAGCCCGAGCAATGAATTTTTGAATAAAATTGTTTTCTGAAAATATTCAAGGAAATTGAAAGTGAAATCTAATTAGAAAGTGATGGTATCGGGCCCGTATTTTGGTTTCGGCGCTCGGTACAGGTCGTATATATGGTTTAAGTCCTTTCTGTAAAGTTTGGTTGAAAACGGATTTCGTTTGACGTGTTTCGGACGTAAAATGGAAATTTTGATGTTTTATGAAATTTGATAGAATTCATGGATTTTGAGACTTAATTCGATGTATATGATGTTATTTTGACGATTTGATTGTACGGATAAGTTAATGGGATGTTTTTGAGGTAGTGTGTATATTTGATTTGGAGCCCCGAGGGCTCGGGTGAGTTTTGGATAGGCCACAGACTTCATTTTTGGACTTGGAATCTGCTGGTGTGGCTGATCTGCAGGCTTCGCATTTGCGAAGCCAGCATCACAAATGCGAAGGTATAGCTGGGCAGGCATGATCGCAATTGCGACCAGTAGCATCGCAAATGCGAAGGTATACCTGGGCAGGCCTGATCGCAAATGCGAACAACATGTTCACAAATGCGAAGTCCCCCCCCCCTTCTGCTCAGTGTTCGCAAATGCGAACTATACTTCGCAATTACCATGTCAGGGGTATTCGCAATTGTGAACCCCTGTTCGCATTTGCGAAGTCAACCAGTAGCCTGCACTGTACAAAACCGAATTTTTACTTCATATTTCATATTTTCTCAAACTCAACACTCTTAGGCGATTTTTCCAAGAACAAGACTCTTCCAAATCAGTTGTAAGTTGGTTTTATCTCATTTCTTTCAATCATTAACATTATTTAACACAATTTCAACTTAAAAATCAGGGATTTCCATAGATGAAATTGGGTGTTTGGGGTAGAACTTAGTTTTTTCAAAAATTGGGATTTGAGTGGGTGATTGACCTATGATTTGAGAGACTTTTATATGGCTAGACTCGTGAGAGTACGAGGGTTCTGAAAATGTAAAATTTACCCGACTCCGAGATGCTGCCCTGAGGGGCGTTTTGGTCATTTCACCTAATTTCACGTTGTAACCTTGAATTGAATAGTAATCAATTTCATGAGATGTTATTTACGGTATGAAATTTATTTGAATAGATTTGGGCCATTTGGAGTCGGATACTCGTGGCAAACATGTGGTTTCAAGTTGATTTTGAGCCGGTTCGAGGTAAGTGACTTTTCTATCCTTGTGCGGGGGACTTTACCCCTTAGGATGTGATATTTGGTAATTGAATGCCTTGTACGTGAGGTGGCGAGTGCGTACTTGTGCTAATTGTTGAAAATTTGGTTTTACTTTAAATATTTAGCATGAGTTCCTTTCTTACCTGTTTTATTTTAATTGCAACTAAAGTCTATGTTAGTTTAGAAAATCATGCCTAGCTGCCCGAATTGCTTATTTGATTAAATTGCCTTAATTGTACTACGTGAAGCATGTTAGACTAAAATTACTTGTTGCCTTGTATTCTTGCACTTTAATTCTGCACGTCTTCTTGTTGTGCCGTGTATTTACTTTGGGACTACGGAACGCTATTCCGGGAGATCCCCCCTGCATATTTATTTTGGGACTACGTAACGCTATTCCGGGAGATCCCCCCTGCATATTTATTTTGGGACTACGGAACGCTATTCCGGGAGATCCCCCTGCATATTTATTTTGGGACTACGGAACGCTATTCCAGGAGATCCCCCTGCATATTTATTTTGGGACTACGGAACGCTATTTTGGGATAGAGATCCCCCCTGCATATTTTTTTTGGGACTACGGAACGCTATTCCAGGAGATCCCCCTGCATATTTATTTTGGGACTACGGAACGCTATTCCAGGAGATCCCCCTGCATATTTATTTTGGGACTACGGAATGCTATTCTGGGAGATCCCTCTGCATATTTATTTTGGGACTACGGAACGCTATTCCGGGAGAACCCCCCTGCATATTTATTTTGGGACTACGGAACGCTATTCCGGGGGATCCCCCTGCATATTTATTTTGGGGCTACGGAACACTATTCCGGGAGATCCTTCTGCATATTTATTTTGAGACTACGGAACGCTATTCCGGGAGATCCCCCTGCACATTTACTTTGGAACTACGAGACGTTATCCCATGAGATCCCCCTACATATTTACTTTGGGACTACGGAAGCTATTCCGGAAGATCCCCCTGCACATTTACTTTGGGACTACAGAATGCTATTCCGGGAGATCCCCCTGCACATTTACTTTGGGACTACGGGACGTTATCCCGGGAGATCCCCCTGCATATTTACTTTGGGACTACGGGACGTTATCCCAGGAGACACCCCTGCACAGATAATGATCCTTCGGTTATACATGTGATGGACTACGGGACGGTATCCCGGGAGATCCACTAGACAGTTGAGATAAGGACTACAGGACGGTATCCTGGGAGATACTCATTGTTACCGAGTTGTTCATACTCCGTGTTTACTCTGTTCTTGTGTTTTCTTATTGCCTTGTTTGACCTGACTTACTTCACTGCTATATTCATTGTTACTGTCTGTTTTCATATTGTAAATCCCTATTATATTTTTTGACCACAGTAGGGCCCGAACCTTCCTCGTCACTACCCGGCCGAGGTTAGGCTTGGCACTTACTGAGTACCGTTGTAGTGTACTCATGCCCTTTACTGTGCATGTTTTTCATGTGCAGATGCAGGTACCTCCACTCAGGCGCACTATCCCCGAGGTTGAGAGATACAGCAGAGACTTTGAGGTACATCTGCCGAGTCCGCAGATCAGGAGTCTCTATCTTTTTTTCCAGCTTTTTGTGAAAAGTTTATCCTTCCTTACAGTTGTATAGATATTCTGGAGTTAGAGCAGTGCATTATATTTCGTTAGCCTGTGGTTCCCGTGAGTTTCCGAGTTTTGGGGTGATGTTGTAGACTTCCGTATTATTTTGGGATGTATGCTCCAAGTGGCATTTATATACAGTTTTTCTTCTAGATTGCTCAGCTTTCTTTTACTTAATTATTGCGCAAATTTTATTTTTATTCCGTATTGCTAGGCTTACCTAGTTATAGGGATTAGGTGTCGTCACGACATGTTCACGGAGGGCGAACTGGGGTCGTGACAAGTCTGCCCTAGATTCTGACCCTACGCATTCAATCAAAGTTTAGTCTATATTCAAGTCCTGAAAAACGGCGTCAAATACTTGTTGTTCCCAAACGCACACGTAAATACACGTGGTCGTACAAGTAATATAATGATAAGTTGAGTCTCGAACCCATAGATACTTGTATAAACTACTCACTAAATCACTAAAAATTTTATTCAATCCAGCAAAAATCAAAGTCCAATAATGTGATTATATTATACTACGATTCTAAGTAATAACTAAATTATCAAGTAACGAGTTGATTGTTGTGTATTCAATAAATACAAACATTCCACGTTTGTGATCGATTCACCATTCGTATTGTGTTCTAATTAACTCTCCCTTTCATATAATTCACTCATGGTTGCTAGTTAATCGATAATTGCTCTCATAGCCGTCTCCCGAAGTACTACTCGCCTATTCTCAATAGATTAACGCTTATATTCCTATGAAATTAATCTATTAGAACGTATTAAGATTACGATATTTAATTAAGCATGGTGAATAGGTATATTCCTATCCTAACCACAAATCCGCTCCCCTGAAGGGTTAAGATCGCGCTCTCTTCAATTCTTCTCTAATCTATACACGGCTTTCCCAAGCATAGCATATATAGTCAATAGAACCTAACTGTTGGCCAGACAATTAAGCAATTAAACACAGAATTGAAGAAACAACCATATATTGGTGAATTATAATCAATGTCAATCTAATGTCAAACAAAAATATTCATGGCTAAATCACAACCCCAGAACAATGGGTGTTTAGCCACTCATGAAGTAATTAAACAATTGCATAAGTGTTGAATCAATTGAACATACTAGAGAAAGATGAAGAAAACTGAGAATTCTCCGCTTCCTAAAGATCCCGTGTGTGTTTTTCCTCTAAAGTGGCGTCAACCTCCTCCAAAAATAGGTTTAGTCTTGCTTTTATACGTGTTGGGTAGGTCTAGGGCCGAATAAACCAGTTCCGGGCAAAATAGGCCAATTTGCCGCCACCCGGTGCCCTCGACAGCGCTGGGCACCCACCAGGGTGCTGCTCCTATTTTAGCTACTTCCCATAGTTCCACAGGTGGCGCCAGGCGCTGCCTGTGGCGCCCAAAATCGCACTTTCGCCGGTTTCGTCCGTTTTGGCTCTAATTTCGCATGTTTCGCCTCTGATTGCTCTCGGATCATTCCTATACATAAAAACACTTAAAATTAATATTAATCATCATGTTTAACATCCCAAATTCACGAAACAAAAGTAAAACATGAAGCGATAACAAATATATATATATATATATATATATATATATAGCTAAACATCAATCTCCTCTTGAAGAAACATGTTTAGAATATTGAATTGTTCATCAAACAATGGCCCCTTACACGCTCCAATCCAATGGGCTGCGGAAATAAAGAATCGTTCATTAAAGGAGATAATGAACGCATTGTTGATAAGTTCTGGTTTGCCACAAAACTTCNTTGCGGAAAGAAAGAATCGTACTTTAAAGGAGATGATGAACGCGTTGTTGATAAGTTCTGGTTTGCCGCAGAACTTGTGGGGGGAAGCCATTCTTACGGCTAATCGAATATTAAATCGAGTGCCCCATAGCAAAACACAATCCATTCCATATGAAAAATGGAAAGGAAGGAAGCCCAACTTGAATTATTTTTAAGGTGGGGGTGTTTGGCAAAAGTGAAAGTTCCTAAACCCAAAAGGGTAAAAATAGGACCGAAAATCGTTGATTGTGTTTTCATAGGATATGCTACCAATAGTAAAGCATATCGATTTCTAGTTCATAAATAAGAAAATCCCGACATTCATACTAATACGGTTATAGAATCAGATAATGCTGAGTTCTTAGAAAATATATATCCGTATAAAAAGGAATGTGAGTCGATTTGTGAAAGATCTAAACTACCTCGGGAAGAAACAAAAGAAAGTACACTTAATCAGGAGGATCCAAGACGTAGTAAACGTCAAAGAACGTCTACATCATTTGGACCAGATTTTGTGACTTTCTTATTGGAGAATGAGCCTCAAACATTTAAAGAAGCTATGTCTTCTTCGGAATCATTATTTTGGAAATAGACAGTCATTAGTGAAAGAGAATCCATATTGAACAACCATACATGGGAATTGGTTGAACTTCCTCCTAGAAATAAATCGTTGGGTTCTAAATGGATCTTTAAGAGGAAAATGAAAGATGATGGCACTATTGACAAATATAAGGCAAGACTTGTGGTCAAAAGATATAGACAACGAGAAGGTCTTGACTATTTTGATACATACTCTCCAATTACAAGAATTACGTCCATATGAACGTTAGTAGCATTAGCTGCAGTTTATGGCCTTGAAATTCATCAAATGGATGTTAAGACGGCCTTCTTAAATGGAGAGTTGGAGGAAGAAATCTACATGGAACAACCTGAAGGGTTTGTGGTTCCCGGTAAAGAAAAGAAGATATGTAGACTTGTTAAGTCCCTTTACGGGTTAAAACAAGCATCCAAACAATGACATGCGAAATTTGACTAAACAATGTTGTCAAATGATTTTAAAATAAATGAATGTGACAAATGTGTTTACATTAAAAATGTTTCAAATCACATAGTTTGTTTGCTTATATGTGGATGATATGTTGATAATGAGTAATGACATTGCCAACATAAATGTGACTAAGCGTATGCTAACTGGAAAATTTGATATGAAAGACTTGGGAGTTGCTGATTTAATTCTGGGAATTAAGATCCATAAGACTTCTCAAGATCTGGCATTGTCACAATCTTATTATATTAAGACAGTACTTGAAAAATTCAAGCACTTGGGCTTTAAAGTTGCAAAGACTCCAATTGACATGAATCTTGCATTAGCAAAGAACAAAGGCCAGAGCATATCACAATTGGATTATGCTCGTGTGTTAGGATGTTTAATGTACATCATGAATTGTACACGACCAGATATAGCTTGTGCTATAAGTAAATTGAGTCGATATACGAGCAATCCAGGTCAATCTCATTGGATGGCCATGAAACGAGTTTTGGGGTATTTAGAAGATACCCAGGACTTTGCTTTGCACTACAGTAAATATCCTGCGGTCATTGAGGAATATTGTGATGCAAATTGGATCACCGGATCAATTGATTCCAAGTCCACAAGTGGATATGTATTCACTATTGGCGAAGGAGAAGTATCTTGGAAGTCGTCCAAACAAACTTGTATTGCCTGCTCTACAATGGAGGCTGAGTTCATAGCCTTAGATAAAGCCGGTGACGAAGTTGAATGGCTTCGAAATTTCTTGGAAGACATTCCATTTTGGCCCAAACCGTTAGCACCAATATGCATACGTTGCTATAGTCAAGCGGAAATTGGAAGGGCTGGGAGCGTTATGTATAACAGTAAATCTTGTCATATACGACGAACACATAAAATCGTTAGGCAATTACTCTCTAGAGGAATTATCACGATTGACTATGTAAAGTCAAGTGATAATGTGTCGGATCCACTTACAAAAGGCCTAACTAGAGAGGTAGTTGAGAAATCATCAAGGGGAATGGGACTATGGCCGAGAACAAGTCATAGTTGCGTAACTCTACCTAGAAGACTAGAGATCCCAATATCTAGGTTCAAGGAGATCAAACAAAGTCATTAATGACGGTTCAACATTGTCAACTAAACTTTTGGTCCATTCTCGTGATGAGACAATGTTCAGCACCAAGGATAAAGCATTAAAGCTTTTTAATGGTTTCTAAATTTGATACCGGGTATATTNGGTAACTCTACCTAGAAGACTGGAGATCCCAAGATCTAGGTTCAAGGAGATCAAACAAAGTCATTAATGACGGTTCAACATTGTCAACTAAATTATTTGTTCCATTCTCGTGATGAGACAATGTTCAGTATCAAGGATAAAGCATTAAGGCTTTTTAATGATTTCTAAATTTGATACGGGGTATATCAAATAGTGTATCTACGGGATGACACGTTTAGGAATCACCTATGTAAGTGTGAAGTGTTAGCCGCTTCAAGGAGAATTTTGCAAGGCCAGTTCTCTATGCACTTATGAAACCATGCGGTGTTCATGGCTGAAACGAACACAATAATGAGAATCAAATACGGTTAAGGGTTGGTTGTGTGACTTACGGTTGTCTAGGTATACACCAAAGTTCGACGGTTCAAAGATATCAAATCTACCGATTGATCGAGTATATCCGACATAAGTTCACTACGGAAAGTTCAAAGGAAAACCTACTTATCCAGATGCAATTTATCCTTGCTTGCAAATCACACAATTTTTTATGCATACTTCCGTGATATAGCCATTTCCCATTCATGTGGGGGATTGTTGGGGTTTTTAGGCTATTAATGCTTAAAATAGGGTGAATGGAAAATAGAGGGAAAAATAAAATATTTGAGTAATATTTGAGTTTCCCTCCTTGATTGTCCCATATGGGAAGAGGAAAAAGTTTTTGATGGGTATATAAAAAATTTCTCTTCTTCTAGCTCATAAAGAGTTGAGAAGAAGGCAAGCCTCGCGTCGTCGCTCGCTCGCTCGCTTGGCTCGCCTTCGGGTTCGGCTTCGGAGTCGAATTCGAATTCGAATTCGAATTTGGGTTTGGTCAAATGATCGATCGATTGATTAATTTTTTGGACCAAATTTATTTGTTAATAGTAAATATTAACAGAAATGTTATTAAATATTTGTTTTAATAACAAAATATTAATATTAAATCCAATTCAGTTTTCCCTCTTCATCATGGCATTTATGTTATGGTCGTTTTGCAAAAATATCTATTCTGAAGAGTTGCACTTCTTCAGATTTCATCCCAACCTTGGCTATAAATACGAGTCCATTCTCTCAGATTTTCCATATGAATTTCTGAGTTCTCCTCCTTTCTTCTGAATATTTTAACTTCAAAGAAAGCAATAATAAGTTTGATTTGCTACTGAACTTTGTGTTCGTTGAAACACTGGTGTTTGAAGTACCACTACGCCAGTGTATAATTCGTTCTATCATGGGAGAAAACAATCCATAACCTTGGGTAATAGGAGGGGATTAAATTCCTTAAGGAAACACTGTGAATTCAGTGGGCTCGAATTGATTTTTATTTCGTTTATATTTCTATTTAAATATTATTTTATTATCTCCAAAATTATTTTACAAATACATTACTAACAGTTTTCTGGTTAATATGAAAATTGGATATTTGGGTTTAGTATAATAAGAAAATATCGTTGGCCGGAGCTTTTGGTAAAGAAAATGTTATTTCTACAAGTCGTGAAATATCTATGGTTAAAATAGGAAACAAAATTTTATCTAAGTTTATCCTCCTTAAAACCAAACACATGTTTTGAATTATATATAATATTTTATTTTTAATTCAATGAACTAAATAAAATTGAGTAAATTTTATGGGTGGTCATTTAGTTTTGTGTTCATTACCTTAAAGTTATTTTTTTTTTTTTTTTATTACGTAAAAATCATTCAACCTTGTATTTATTACCCAAAAGTTAATTTTCTTTCTTAGGTTACACAAAAATCATTTTATTATGTTCTAATTATCACAACACTTTGACCAGATTTATAAAACTTTCATCTGAAAAGTCTGTTATGCCCTTGGCATTATAAATTCTTCCATTATATAATACCTTATATATTATATACTACATATAATATATTTTTACCTTGGTATTTTATTTATAGTTATAATAATTTTAGATTATTTATTTATTATTTTATAATATATTCATACATTTACTTTTTTTCATGGCATGCACTCAATTTGTTTAATCATATACAGATATGAACATATATTGAAACATAAAAATGACAAAAAATATTTATTTTTTAATAATTATTTGAAATAATAAAAACAAATTTAGTTACAAATGAGAGTTTTTACAGTCAGTAAAACTTTTCAAAAAATTCAAAGATATTTGTGTTTAATATTAAGTCTTTTAAAGCTTTTATCTATTAATATTTTTTTGAAAGTGTCAATTTGATGTATTATTGTGATAAATGTGGGTATGTTGTTTATTTGATTAACAAATATGGCATGACTGATAAATCTGTGAACTTTAATTTTATAAATTTTGTTAAAAATATTTCATTAGGTACCATGACCCGATAAGTCATCTTATATTTTACAATCTAGTTCTATGTTTCAAAGCCTTAAATACCTCATTTTAGCCTTAATCAAGTTACGTAGGCAGTCCGGGCGTCTTTCCAGAAAGTTTTTATGCTAAAAACTGAGAAAAATATGAACTTTTGCCTTGAAATCTATTTGAGTTGACTTCGACCAATATTTTGAGCAAACGGATCCAGATTCATATTTTGACGGTCCTGGTGGGTTCTTATCGTGATTTGGGACTTGGGCATATGTCCAGAATCGAATTTAGAAGTCTCTAACCCGAGTTATCGCACTTTATAGAAATTTGAAAGTTAAAGGCTTAATGAATTTGAAATGTTTGACTTTTTGGATATCGGGTCCATATTTTGGTTTCGAAACCCGGTATAGGTCCAATACCATATTAATGACTTGTCTGCCAAATTTGGTGAGAAACAGAGGTGGTTTGGCATGATTCGGGCGTCCAGTTTTGAAAATAGAAGTTTCAAAATTTTCTTGAAAATTTCATTTGATTTAGTGTTTAATTCGTAGTTGTAGGTGTTAGTTTGGCGATTTGATCACGCGAGTAAGTTTGTATGATAATTTTAGACTTGTGTGCACAATTGGTTTAGAGCCCATAGGGCTCGGGTGATTTTCGGATAGGCTACGGAGTGAAATTGGACTTAAAAATTTTTACTGGTGTTTTAGTTCTGGTGCAGGTCTCTGATCTCGCATTTGCAACCTCTGAGGAGTTCACATTTTGCGAAGAGTAGCTGGGCCACATGATGTTCGCATTTGTGATGAATGCTTTGCATTTGCAAAGTGGGACAGATAGGGGCAGTGATCGCAAATACGACCATTCAGAGGACCAGTGTTCGCATTTACGAACATTTCATCGCGTTTGCGATGAATGCAGAGATGTGATGATCTTTGAAATTGTGATGGATTCTTCGCATTTGCGAACCCCAGGTCGCAAATACGACATCTGCGAACCCCAGGTCGCAAATGCGACATCTGCGAACCCCATGTCGCAAATGCGACATTTGCAGCTGATCAAAACTTGACTTAGACGGGATTTTTGTTTATTCTTCAAAATTTTCAAAACAAGAAACCCTAGAGGCGATTTTTCAAAGGACTTTTCTTCCCCATATTATTGGTAAGTGATTCCAAACTAGTTTCTTTCAATCTTTCATTACATTTTCTTAGATTTCAACCAAAAATATTGTGTTTTCATGGTGGAAATTAGGGGTTTTGGGGGGATTTTTGTAAATTGGGGATTTAGACCTCACATTGAGGTCAGATTCCAAAATAAATTACATAATCGGGCTCGAGGGTGTGTCACGCCCCAAACTCGGGGAGCGCGACCGGTGCTCAACCGAGTGAACCCGGACGAGCCAGCCTGTTAGATTTCTTTCTACCCAATCTAATACATGAATAAAGAGGAGAAGTACTCCATTAATCGAATACTAAGTAGTTTTAATTAGCAACTTCCATTTCATTTTCGTTAGTAGCTTTATTCATAATTTTCAAAATATTACAAGTTTAAAGATATAATGAAGAACGTGTTTGCTAAATACCCACATTTCTAGTTTTGACTCCCAACATCAACCGCCACCCACAACCTGTCTACTGACCCTCTAAGTACAACTGAAGAGTAATATGAAAATGCCGGTAACAAGGCTTCGGCTATACCTCGAAACACAAAGTACATGAGAAACAAGAGATACATGACCTCGAAATGAAGTGCGGCTCACCAAGTCAGCTGAAGAGAGTGTACCGCTATCACTGATCACTGTTGCCTGCTGTGGAACCACCTGCATCCATTAAAAATGCAGTGTTTTCGGCAAAATGGATGTTAGTACTATCGAATAGCACTAGTATGTAAAGCTAAAAGTCCCCTTTCAAAATAGAATGACCATTTAAGAAAAGGAAAGCTATAGAACAACAACTCACAATCAATAATATATAAATGCCCAATTCAAACATAATAATTTTCAAAATACGAAAGTAATACATTTTTTTAGTTGGGAGATCTTTAGTACCGATGATACCACAATCCAAGATACCACTTTCCACAATACCATTGTTCACAATGCCACTATTCATAATGCCATCGTACTAAAGATGAACCCCAGGTCGCAAATGTGACATCTGCGAACCCCAGGTCGCGAATGCGACATCTGCAGCTGATCAAAACTTGACTTAGACGAGATTTTTGCTCATTCTTCAAAATTTTCAAAACAAGAAAACCTAGACCCAAATTATTGGTAAGTGATTCTAAACTAGTTTTGTTCAATCTTTCATTACATTTTCTTAGATTTCAACCAAAAATATTGTGTTTTCATGGTGGAAATTGGGGTTTTGGGTAGAATTAGGAATTTTCGTAAATTGGGAATTTAGCCCTCAAATTGAAGTCAAAATCCAAAATAAATTACATAACCGGGCTCGGGGGTGTGTCACGCCCCAAACTCGGGAGCGCGACCAACGCTCAACCGAGTGAACCCGGCCGAGAAAGCCCGTTAGATTTCCTTCTACCCAAACTAATACAGGAATAAAGAGGAGATGTACTCCATTAATCAAACACTAAGTAGTTTTCATTAGCAACTTCCATTTCATTTTCGTTAGTAGCTTTATTCATAATTTCCAAAATATTACAAGTTTAAAGATATAATGAAAAACGTATTTGCTAAAGACCCACATTTCTAGTTTTGACTCCCAACATCAACCATCACCCACAACATGTCTACGGACCCTCTAATTACAATTGAAGAGTAATATAAAAATACTGGTAACAAGGCTTCGGCTATACCTCGAAACACAAATTATATGAGAAACAAGAGATACATGACCCCGAAATGAAGTGGGGCTCACCAAGTCAGCTGAAGAGAGCGTACCGCTATCACTGATCACTGCTGCCTGCTGTGGAACCACCTGCATCCATTAAAGATGCAGCGTTTCCGGTAAAAGGGACGTTAATACTGTCGAATAGCACTAGTATGTAAAGCTAAAAGTCCCCTTTCAAAATAGAATGACCATATAAGAAAAGGAAAGCCATAGAACAACAAGTCACAATCAATAATATCTAAATGCCCAATTGAAACATAACAATTTTCAAAATACGAAAGTAATACATATTTTTAGTTGGGAGATATTTAGTACCGATGATACCACAATCTACGATACCACTGTCCACAATACCATTGATCACAATGCCATTATTCACAATGCCACCGTACTCTTGGCACGAAATCCGACCACGGCCCAATCGTCTAGGCCGCCTTATTTGAAGGCATCAATAACAATCACAATTTATATCACAATTTCTAGCACAATCATCACCATATATGCGGCATGGCGTCCGATCATGGTCCGATCGGCTATGCCGTCCCACCCGAGAAATTACCTTTTTCTATCAATCATCTCACTTCATACTTTCTTCACATCTATTCAATTCATCGGAACTAAGACCACAATCATAATATCATTCTTTGCACTTGGCAATATTTCATATTTCACATCTTCATTTCTTTACTTTCGTGGATCATCATCGTAAATATCAACAAATAAAATTACATGCAAATCACAACTTCTAGTTCATTAGAAGTAAATAATTTAAACACAATGGATTTCTTTCCAAAAAATGGGGCAAAATGCTTGGCAATCGAATTACAAGTTAAAATCATGAACGTGTAACACATCATTTGTTCTTAAGATACTTTTCCAAAAAATGGGGCAATACACAAATTCAACTCATGAAGACATAAGAGCTCAAACACATTGCAAGTACTTACAAGCACAACATTAAATTTGAATAGCCACATTTGGGCATAACTTGGGCACATAAGCTTTTAGATAATTCTATTTTCGAGTCACTTTTGGAACAATCACTTTGGAATCAAGGCCTATTTCATAAGCTTTTCTCACATCATTTCATTTTTTCGACACCATTGACCACAAGTATGACTTCCATTCTTATCATGTTGGCCGAACTTTATATCTCCAACCTACTTGTTTTAATTTCAAGCATCCTTATAGATTATTAACAACAAGTCATTTTCAATCAAGATTTTAGGTAAACATATGAGCAATTTAGAGCCTTAAACATATCGAGTTTTTCTCGTCCAATTCGTATAATAGTTTCTATTTAAAACACGATTCAAAGCCATAAAATTTCAATACGCAACCATACTTTGAACATCTATATTTCGACATAAGTCTCATTAGAAATAATCAAGCTTATAGGGGTTAACCCGGAATATAGAAATTAGGAATCTTGAGCCAACCATACTTGAACTTACGGGAACATTATGGGATTCGATTCTAAGAGAGAAAGTTTAGGCAACATGCCTTGTTTGAGCGTTCCTTAAGTTACTAAAATGCCACAACACTTCTAGCAATAACAATCTATAGGAAGGTAGTGAAAATAGGTTAAGAATTAGAAAGATTCCCATGATGTAACTCTCTTAGGAATTTTATCAAACACCTAACATGCGGAATAGACTACAAGGCTCTACAATGTAGATCTTTTCATCCCTCAACCAATTTCAATAAGAAACTACCCAAAATGGTTCATTACTCCACATACTACAACTTTGTGTCACATGCGCTCCTTTCCAACCCCACAGTATATATATGAACTCATAACCTCTTATATGAAATCTTAGAAGTAGGACTTACCCGGAAAGATAATGAGCTAGTGATTAGCTTCCTTGATTCTTGAGAATTGCTGCAAGATTGGATGATTAGAATATTAGGTTTTCTCATTCTCTCTCTAAAATTCTCTCACCTCTCTCTAGATTCACCAGAAAATAGCCCCAAATACTATTTATCAAAATGGGGTCGGGTTATGAAAATAGAAAAATGAAGCCTCCGAAATCAGGTCTGCGGTGGTAGAATGGACCGCAAACCGGGTATGTGGGTCGTAGAATGGATCGTGAAACTGGTTCCCATAAGTGATTTACATTGGGTAGGTCTGCGACCATTTTGCGGTTCGCAGACCATTTTTGCGGTTCGCACAACGATTCTACGGTCGCAGAATCAGATTTTGCCAGCTTTTGGTAATTTGGTCATAACTTTGTAGGATTGTCCAAATGACAAATGGTTTGAAGAGTTAGAAACTATACTAGAAGATATTTCATTTGATAGGTTGTTCATCACATAACACCTTATATATAAGTAGATATTCTCGTCCAAAATTTGGTCTTGTACGAACACATTTGGAGTTTTAGCCTTCCAACTTGACTTAGACTTAGGCCTCTCCTTAGACCCCACATTACTTATTATGCCTCGTACACTTATTACCATATCTCGTTAATATCCATCATATTAATATCCCTCGTCTACACATAAAATAATATAATAGCCTACCTTGGCACCACAAAATCTCAAATTACTTAGCGAAGTTATCTGGGACCTTACAGAGTGAATGGGTAATCAGATTTTGGTCTGAACTTCGGGATTGAACCAAGTGGGCCCGAGGGTAGACTTTTTTTAAAAATAGCCTAAATTGAGTTCTGTGCAATCGTGGGTAGTTCTTAATGCTTAATTTGAATTGTTTTGTTGGTAATTTGCTAGATTCTATTGGTTCGAAGGCTTGTTTGAGAGGCAAAGTTGTAGTTGATCATTGAGTGGTCTTTTAGAGCAAGGTGAGTGTTATGTCTAACCTTGACTTGAGGGAATTAAGAACCCTCGGACTATGTGCTATATGAATTTCATGTGAGCGGCGTATATGCGATGTGACGAGTGCTTATGCGCCGCCAAACTGTCTGCTTTCATTGTTTTTCTACTTTCCTTAAATTATATCTTTCCCTGTCTTGATTGTTATGTGTTCTAAATGTGTTTCCATGCCTAATTGTTACCTGTTAATTAATGTCTTCTCCTTTTTATGATATTAGATCTTTTCATAGTTTCATGATCTCCTGTTATTTGCTAAAGCTCGTTTATTTGCACCTTCTAGTTATAAATTTCTAGATTGGTCTCGCTATGTAGTATTACTTATGTATATTCTCACGTTGTACAAGGTTCCCTATTTCGTTCAGTTTGGTACTTATGGATTGTAAAGGCTTTTAGTGATTTGAATTGTAAATTCTACTGTGCACATTGAGTAATTGATATTGATATAGTGGGATCAGGTTGCATGCTGCAACAGGTGAAATAAGGGTGGATTGACGTGGTGGAATAAGGGTGAATCTATATTGTACGGTGGGATCAAGTTGCATGCTGCAACAAGTGTAATAAAGGAGGATTATTTTGGTGGAATAAAGGTGAAGTATGATTCTAATATTGTGATATGGTGGGACCGGGTTGCGCGCCGCAACACACGCACACACACACACACACACACACACACACACACACACACACACATATATATATATATATATATATATATATATATATATTCTCATTGGTCTTAATGTTGTTACGAGAAAATAAGGGAGAATTATGTGATGTACGGTGGGATTGGGTTGTGCGCCGTAACAACCTACGTGTTTATATTCCCCTGAGTTGTGTTAATTTTATGGTACTTTCTTTTGCACTTAAGGATTGGTATTCTGAACGTCGCTGGCTTATCCCTGAAGTTGTAGCTATTATTCTTAATTGACTGCTTTATTTCGTTATGTATTTCCTTTTCTTTCTTTATTATATATTGTTTACAGGTTGTAGTGTGAGTGACCCGCTTTAGCCTCGTTACTACTTCGTCGAGGTTAGACTCGGCACTTACAGGGTAAATGGAGTTGGTTGTACTCATAGTACACTCTGCACTTCTTGTATAGATTTTGGCATTGACCCCAGCCGATCGAGAGGCGTAGCAGCTTGGACTGATTCATTGGAGACTCAAGGTAAATCTGTTACCGTTCGCAGACCTTGAAGTCCCCATCTAGCTTCCCCTGTTTTTATTGTTCTTTCGTTCAAACAATTGTATTTATTTCAGATTTTACTTGTAGAAAATCCTAGAAGTTCGTGAATTGTGACTCCAGATCCAGATTGTAGTAAATATTATGGGCATTTGTATTATTCCGCACTCGTTCTATTTCGTTATAGCTTAATTGACTTTATATACCGAATTGAATGAAAACTGGCTTAATGATTCTCTAAAGTTGGCTTGCCTAGAAAGTAAAATGTTAGGCGCCATCACGGTCCCGAAGGTTTTTTGGGTCATGACATAGGTATGGTTAAGAATGTTGACTTGAGATTTATTCGCAGTAATGTTGCTAACAAATTTAATAATGCTACCTCTATATTTTGAAAATTAACGTGAAGGAAAAGTTAAATGTCGATAAATTATAAAAATAATAAATAAAGATAGTATTAAGTTATTTTAATTATAAGTAAAATGCCTAGATAAAAATATATTATACAATATATAATATAAAAGGTATTACATAAATGGGGGGG